>JAAAKL020000926.1:0-34763 GCA_010016065.2 Carybdea cf. marsupialis auct. non (Linnaeus, 1758) | reverse complement strand
TATCTCTTCCAAATTGATGATTGATGATTGTATATACTCCCTTACCGATGGTAATAGTCAGAAATCACCTTCATAACGTGAACGTTATAATATTCATATTTATCCCCCCCCCCCCCCCCATCCTTCAAGTAGTTTTGTGGGCGTTGTAAATTGCCCTTAACGATTTATTTTTGTATTAAACGATGATTTTACTTGCTCTATGTAGATAGGCTGGGCTCCTTGTCAGGCTTGTACCTAACCACGTATACCGTGTGTCATTAAACTGCATTGATTTGAGTATCACACTCAAATATATTAATATTGTATATGGATTCCCACACTCATGCTCCCATTTTCATGGACATTAACCCCTTCCATATGCATTGTGCTCTCCCTTTGAACCTGAGACTTAGACATATTCTGGAATTGTACTATTTAAGAACTGATTAGTGGTAAAGAAGTTGCGTTGAATAAAGGATTCATTTTACTAAATGTTTTCGCCAGGCATTCGTTTGTGGTGGAAGTAGAACATTTTTTTTGGGGGGGGGGGGGTAGAATTTATAGCAGATGATAGTAATAGAACACGTTGTTGCAAATTTTACCTGCATGGGTGACTAATTTTCGATCCCTCATGTTGCTGAATAATGAGTAAATTGTAAATTGTTTCAAATGTATTCTTCTCCTCTTATTTCGTATAAATTCATATCAAAATTGTTCTACTTTCATTTCAAACAAATTCTGTAAACAATGGTAGTCAGAAACGTTTAACTGTAGTGGTCGTAACGTAGACGACCTCAGTACGAAACAAAAACAACTCTTAAAATTAAAATTGAAGCCGCAATTAAAGAAATAAATATATATAAATCGAATGAGATCATTCTTGCTTTTTTCTTGGCTTCAGAGCTTTGGCGTTTATCTGGAACCCTGGCGCATAACAGATTAAGGAGAATCCATTTTGCACCCCCGCTTTTACTGGACAACAAAATGTCAGATGAAGCAGATATTTTTGCTCAAAAACTGGCAAAAGAACTGGGTGAAAGCAAAGATTACAACGACAATATCATGTTAAGACATTCAAATACTCAAGATGGTGAAAATTTGGCTATGAGATGCGATGATGACAATGATCTGTCGCCGGAAGAAGCTACACAAACGTGGTTTGTGAAGGTTTTTTTACTTACCCTATTTTCACTAAAATTACAGCTAGGAGTAGTAGAGATGGTCATAATAGGGGCCTTGTTATGCTTCTTGAGAAGAAACATAGCTTTTAGTACGACACTGCTGCCTCCCCGTCGAAGGTTGTTAATATCAAAGCAGGCACATTTTAACCCCTAAATCTCTTTATTAACGAATGCACATCAAGTTGGAAAGTGCTATTTTTGATTTGCATGTCAAAAGCAAATCTTGTATGCAAACAATATGAGATCTAGCCCATGAAGTAGTTTATCCATATAAGTCATTTTTCTTTGTAGCAATTTTGCCTGATAACAAGCTTGAGTCACTGTTGTTATCTGATTAATTCAGTGTATCATCATCAAACGTCAAAACTGTGCTATCTATTGCCTTCAGCCAGATTTCTATGTGCATCATGGTTATGTTTATATATGTACATCATGGTTATGTTTTTATGTTTCAATAGCTTCAATCATTAAAATTCGAAACCTAGATCGTTCCTTTTCTGTAGTTACATTCTTAGGAAGACACAGAACACGAGATTAGAGACATCTGTGAATGCTCTTCACCTTCAAGAGAAAGTAGTACTCCTTTTTAATTTTGACGTCCATTGCACTAAACTGGAGAGAACGAACGGAATTTCATGTTTTTGTTTAATCCTCGGGAAGAAAGAGACACCTTAGATAATCATACTTAGATAGGGACATTGATAAAGATCAAACAATCAGACATGTCCATTCGTAACCCATCATTACCAATTTTTTACCAAACTTACTTTGGTATGCATTAAGAAGTTAAATTGTATCAACAGGGGAGCATCAATTTTGTGATTATGGCAGCATTAGGAGATTTAATTGCCAACATTCTTAATGCTATATGTAAAATTTATTAAGATAACGGTGGTTGGTGCACTGTGAGAGCTATAGAGTGTAAAATAAAATCGCAATAGAATCACTTATGAAAACAGTGGGCGTACTATGAGTTGAAGCACTAAAGAATTTTTCCTGATATCGATGAAAATCTCTTCCAGTCCTACAGGCATCCGTAGAAATGATTAACTTCTTGATATCATAATACTGTTTTCCAACAATGAACCTGTAACAATAGGCCTGGTCATAACTCTTTAATTTTTAATAACTATATGTATTATTGGCATTTTTGTAGTTATTCACGTGAATCCACCTATTTCACTCTATCGTTTGCAGCAAAATTTACTCTTGCAGTAAAACAATAATCAAAGTTTTAGTCTCACTGTTTTAATTGGTATTCAAGGTTCATTTCTTATATCAAATGGTTTTCCTTACTTCGTTTTGTTGTATGAATACCTTTTTTGAAAATCAAATTTATATATTTCTCCTCTTTTCGGTGGTTATAACTGTCTTTAAAAAATTATTTCTGTTTCCGTGTTCTTTCTGAATATTAAATTAAGTGGCAAACGAAATATATTTTCTTAAATTAAGAAATAATATCCGGATATTTATCTTTTGTTACCAGCAAGTTAGTCTCTTTAAAATGTATCACCTTCCATTTTTCAGGTACTCTGAAGAATGTACACATCCATATAATTACGATGAAGAGGGACCACAAGAAAATGGTCATTTTACGCAAGTTATATGGAAGAACAGTAGAAAATTTGGAATTGGTCAAGCAATATTTAACGGAACTGGAACACGATGTACTGTGATAGTTGCAAGGTATAGGCCTGCCGGAAACTTTATGCGCCGTTTTCGCTTAAACGTCAGGCCTGGCGCTTTTAAGAAGTCTGTCTGTTCAAGATTGACTGACTTGGTACAGCCAAATATGGTAGAATACAGATCTCCAGTTGACAAAGAAATGTTGGATGTACCAGAATTTTCAACTTTTAAACCTAAAAATCTAACAAATACTACTCAGAGACCTTTTACTAGTTCTAGTGAATCAAAGATTACTATTTCAACCCCTACTAAAATGTCAACGTTAGGTTTTGCATCATCTGTGCCTACATCTGCACCATCAAGGCCGAACAAGAGCACAAAACAAAGAGGAAAGACTGGGATTTCAGAAGAAACAAGCCAAATAGTGAAAGAAAATGACGGCGAAGAATCTTTTAATGATCAAGGTGCAGCTGAAACAACCCTAAGACCGACTACCCTTGCAACACCAGATGTTAGCAATGTGCCTTCAACCACACCTTTTATTATGCATCAAAACACAAAATCTATTGGCGAAAAGTACTTCACCGATACCACAAAGAGTCAAGCAACTTCGAAATTTCAGCAAAGCTGGACAGCTTCACCGAAACAAACAACGGTGGCCAAGCCGACGACAGTCCCACCAACCTCTCAGGCGGCAACCGCTATGAATCCTCCTACGTCACTATCAACTTCAACATCTTCTTTACAAAGTTTAGACAATGAGGCGGAGGATATTCTTGGAGCACAGCCGGCGACATTTGCCAATCTAACAAATGAAAACTCAACAAAGATAATAGATAAAGTGACTTCAGGCATTAACAAAAGAAAAGGGTGGGATGAACGAACAAGTAAACCTTACAAGAACGGCTTGACAACCACTGTTGGTATTTACAACACAACAGCTAAAATGAGTAGCAGCAGCACGAAAAAAGCAATTAAAAATCAAGTGAAAGAAGAAATCCATTCAACACAAATTCCGGAAACGTCAAATTCTCCAACTACTAAAATAACAGGTGGTATACAAGAAGATTTTCCTGAGTCTCCTACTCCAACATGGAGGCCCGAAAAACCAACTGATCCAATTTCGACGTCAATAACTATGTCTCCGTCTGATTCATACAGTTCTGCGACGCCTACTGCAAAGCCTACCGGAAACCCAAAAAGTGGAGCGCAAGATGTTGCAAACATAAACCCAGTACCTGAGGACGTGGAGGTAACAGAAGAGGTGCCTTTAAAAAAATCCTCAGAGGGCTCCCTTATTTCACAAAGACAGCTTTCAAACAGGGGTGAAGACGACAGTAAGAGTGCTACTTTAAATTATACATTGATATGCGACTTATCAAAAATAAACATTGCATATTATATGTAAGGAAAACAGATCTTTAAACGCTGCTTATTTTCCGAGCTTTTTGCATTAAACGTCAAATTTTTGACAAGATAAAGAAGACATTTCGCATGCATAAGTACATTGAAACATACATACATTGCTATCAAAATATTGGTGTAAGGACCCTGCCACAGGAACAAGATTTGATTTAGATATAGAGTGTGCCAGACCAGATGACATTCCATTCCATAGCCTTTATAAGAATACACTGTTAACAATATGGCACAGTAAAAATAAACACAATTTCTATGACGCCACGATTTCTTAAGGGATAACTGCATCGTCCCTCGTGGTCTATCAAGACAGGCCTTACTCAATACTTCCACCACTTCTCTGCTATATATCTCAGGTACCACTTAATTCTATTATCAATAGTCGTCTATTCGTCATCGTTATACAGTAAAATGTATCTGCTTTGAAACATGAACAGTTTGAACACATTTTCATTTTCGATTTTTTTTTTGCTTTCAGATTTCGTGGCAAAGGAAGGACTCAGAGTTCACAATTTACTCCGTGCTATACATGATTCTCCCCCCTTGTCTTTGAATAAGAAGTTAAGTGCTGTTGCAAAACTCGAGGCAAAAAAATTGATTCGTAAAGGTGGTATGTCTGTTAATATGGATCAGGCCATGAATGTACGACGACAAGTCATTCCTGGTTTTGACGGAGTTGGCAAAAACCTTATTATTCACTGCGATGGCACTGGCAGGGAATTATTAACAAATGAAGCCGTTCTAAAATGGTATGTTACAAATAACGCATAGAAAATACAGTTTGTCCTCGTTCATCCGATTCTAGGTTATATGAACTCTGTTTATCCTAACAGTGGGAGCGAGCGGAAATTTAAAATATAAACTAAAAGAGTAAACACACCGTCTTTGAGTGTTAAGCTGACCTATATTATAAAGGGGAGATGGTGTTTTTTCAAACACGGACATGCAGTGAGGGGAAGTGTTTATTTTATGCTTTGAGGGGTTTCACAATTGAACATAATAAGTGCGCATGCGTCCTATGGATGGTCTGGTTCGTTATGACTGAACGCAAAATAAGGGTACTCAAGTGGGTTATGACTTTGTTTTAATTTTTCTATGAATTGTCAGAATCACTTCACATAGAGGCATGTTTTCTCAATTTATTTGAGATATCTGAGAGAAAATTAAATTTTGTTGGGGAAAGTCATTATCCTCGTTTATCAAAATTTTCAGCTTACCCAAACAGGTTTACCGTAACTTAAGGTCAGGTCTTTCGAATAAAGGAGGATGTACTATATGTTCTTATGATGTATCTATCATATTGGAATCAAATGAACCGCTTATTATGAGCGCAGATTGAATATTTAATTAATATCAAAGAAGAAGGTCAATAATTAGGGGTTTTTTTGTCCTGTTCATACTCCTCCGTTAATCTTTGTGTAATCATTACTTAACTGATAGCTCCTTGACGCAACATCAGCTTGTATTTTATTTTTGTCAATGCATCAGTAAAATAACAAGTCTAATATAAGAAAATTAACCCTTGACACAAAAAGATTGAAAATTCTGCACGGTTCCATAATTAGGGTCTATATTCATTCTCATTCATTGTCATCAAAAAAACGTCCTAAAAGATGCCACATTACTTATGATTGTAAAAGGTACGACAGTAAAAGTTTAAAAGATGTAGAATTTTAAATAGTTCCCTATCGTTTCTGTTGCTGTAGTGCCCTTAAAGAGTGCTATTGACTTTAAAGATGTACTTTATGATAAAGCCTTTATTAATAAATACCCTTTGCTTATAAAGTAATTACTGAAATTTTACTGACTAACAAGGCAGAAGAAGGAAGTAATTAAGAAATACGGAAACATGGTTAAGAAAAATCTCATATATCTCGTGATAAAAACGAATTATTGTAAATTCAAGACATAAGGTTTCATAGCCCAAACTAGCCTTTTGTTGTCACTGCTGAAACTCAATTTTTGCCTATCACATACAACTAGTATTCTTATGAAACTGATTAAATAGAATAAAGCTATAAAGACTTGGTCTTCATAATTGACAAGTCTTTACCTGTTGTTTTTTAAAATTAAAATATTTAATATTGAGTCAATAATGTAATATTAAGTAACACATTAACGAACGGAATGCATAATGTTCTCGTCATTGTTAATCGTAATCGTATGAGAATAATGCAATGCGCTTTCCTATTCTCGACATTCTAATTTTTCATCGACAATCGTATTTCGATGCATTCCTATTTTGGAATTTTGTACAAAAAATCTCAATACCTTATCTAAATTTAGCATCTGCGACGTTTAAAGTTCAAAATATTGTTTACAGGCAAATATATGAGTGGTTAAAGCAGCTTAAGGTGTCACTTCTTGTTGTTACTGCGTACCTATCTGTAGCTGATTTGGTACTGTATCTTGCCAACGTAATGTTCATGAACGAGTACCCTCTTGTATCACGTTAAGCCCGAGATACTTTGCTATGAATGAATCCGAAGCTAAAAAGGTACCAGGTCCCAGTTCCTTCTCAGTGGCAGCCTTTGCTATTTAATCATAGTTATAAGTCGCAGGTTTCTTTATCTTGTTCTTGCACTTGTTTCAATTAAGCATTGGAAATACAAGTAGTTGCTATAAATGACATAGGAATCGGCGTACATTCAATTGAAGACCGACAATTACCTAAAGGACATAAACTACTGGCATAAAAAATGCGACATAAGCCTTTCCCCTAATGACCCTGAAACTCTGGAAGACGCATTTATAAAAACACAAAGCCGGCGCTGTGTTGACAACAATAATGTACAACTTGTGTGCGATTGTTATGAAACTACTATTTATTGACGTTATATTTTATAAGTGTTGCAATTCTCTCTTGGTGTTAATTTCTTTCGAAAATATTTTAACTTAGTTATGTATCTATGACTTTCTTGTGTAATCGGCTGGCGTACAAAAATATCTTCCAAAGCTTAATTTTTAATTTGCATAACTGCAAATATGGAGCTTTTAGAGAGCAAAAGTTAGTCGTGGCTTATTAGCACAAGTATAAAACTATGCTTCTGCCTGGAACAATAAAGCCATCATTCGTAATTACGGGGCTCATTTTAGGGCAAGTTACTGATTGTCATGCTCTATTATCAATAGGTAATATGAATAGTAAAAGATATGATTATAGGTCTAATTAACACGAATTACTATAGTCATTTCTACTTTGATATCTTGCATGATGTTTACTTGATCTTTATACTGCTATTTAGGTACAGGGAGGCTTGTAAAGAGCAAAATGAATTCCAGAATGGCACCTACTCCGGAGAACTAAACCAATTTACTCAGATTACATGGCACTCATCAACAGAACTGGGAATTGGAAAAGCCATGCTTAAGATCGAAGACGCAATGTGCACAGTTGTGATTGCACTCTACAAGCCTGCTGGAAATCGATTTCTTTCATACAAATCAAATGTTAAGAAGGGGAAATTCTCTTCCGCTGTTTGTAAAGCAGGAGCTTTAGAGGCTATTTTAAAGCCAACAACTTCGCAAGAGGCAAGTCAAGAAATCGAATACAGTTTTCTCAATGGGGGTTCCAGCGTGACAAAAAAGCATGCTATTTCACCAGAGAAGAAAAAGGTCTTGTCAAGAACAGCTTCAGCATTAAACAACAAGAAGGCCATCAATGCAACTTTAAACGGGACTGCAAGAGTCACTGCCCCGTTCGTACATCCAGTTGCAAGAAACCAGGGGGGAATTAATTTAATGAACATTAACAAAAGTAGAAGGAAAACTGACATCGGACCTTTAGATCAAGTAAAGATAGAAGATAGAGGTAATATAAACAACTACTTGTTACTTTAGTATAGTTTAAGGATATTCTTTTAGGAAGACTTTTGATATGCTCTGACTTAAATCTGTCTCGAGCAGATATTTTAAGAAGTGCCTCAACACTTTAACTTAAGGTATCTGGCAATATGATAACAATTAGGTTCTCATGAGGGAAGTTCTTGAAGTCTGAATCGAGGATCATGATTAATAATATGAAGGAGATAAGTGATGAGTTTTGTTCGCAGCCCGATATGGAGTGAAAGTCGTCAAGTACGTTGGTAATTTTGACCCTATTGGAACTCAGAGGAATTACTGCTCTTAGACCATTTTCTTAATTACTCCAAGGCAAAATCTCGTGACAGTGCCGATTGCTTTCACTAAGTACATAAAAACCATTATTTTTCTTCTCTTTATCAACTCGCACTTTCAAGGAGGACTATTCCCTTCACTCGATGGACAATTCTTTCACCTGTCCCGAAGAATCAATACTCTTCATAATTGCAAAACTGCCTAAGCTGACTTTCGGTGATCATGAGGGCAGTAGCGCGTTAACAATTATCAGAAGGGCCGGCTTTCAAGAATTTGTTAGCAAATAACAACTTCAAAGATCGATACATAATGATTTACATACAACTCAGCACTGAAGGTGTTTTATATAGGCCACTCAAGTAAGGAATGTTTCGATCATTCTTTATCTTACTTGCCTCGTTTCTATCTTTTAATTCGGTTAATATTGAAAGGAAAGGACGAACTACGTAGGGGTCTATTTCAAGATACGTCTTTGGTTACCCTCCCTTATAGACCTATTTAAGTTAGCTTCATCTCTCTTTCTTTCTTCACAAATGCTTTCAATGAGGTCATTGTTTTCTTTGCTATTTGTACTAGTATGCCCTTGAATATTTGGTGAGAGCAAGGAGCGAATAATCAGACAGTCGAATTGTTGGTCATTCAAACAAGTTAACTTAAAAACTTGAGGATAAACATAATAATGTAACAGTGGTCTAATTCTACAATATTAGATTATAACTGGAACGTAATATACAATGACAGAATGTTACGGCAAAACTGAGAAGAATTAAAATTTTCAAAGACCCCAACCTTGGCGATAAAACTGCTACTGAACTCTTGACTTATGGTGTACCGCGTCAGTCTTGAGTCTGTTTTGGTTTTTACTCACATAAGATATCGCACATGTTCTTACTATTTCCAAATAAGGTTTGGCCAATTAACCACAGGCGAATGCGTGTCATGCTTTTCACGTTACCAAATCAGTGTATGTTGATTTCTTATCATTGAAATGTCTCCTAGCTACACCAAAGTAGATCATTTGGATAATACCTCCCCGTGAATTTTAGTTTTTGATGATCCAAAGGAGTCAAAAGCTCGAGTTCAATGTATGACGTTGAGTTGCTATTCTTCTTTATCGTTTCCTTTTGTTTCTACAGTAACGGCCTGACATTTCTGCAGCAGCGTCTTGGCCGGTTTTAGTCTATTCTGTTTGATCACAATACCGGACTATCAATTTCTCCATTCCAGTTCACACCACTTTAAAGGCCAATACTCTGATTTCTTCTGAAAAAAGACGTTAATTTTTTTTATTCGACCAGACGCTGCATGAATACATGTATGTAGTCACCATGTAAAAATTTTAAAGTTATTATCAAATCGTTTACATCATGTATCGTAGACATTTCTTCTTCACGCCGGTTGTGAACACGTCAGTGTAAAAACAACAATGGCGGGCATTTCCTTACACATTGTAGTGGAAATGGTACCCGACTGTTTTCACAGTACAGCTTTCTGTGAGAGTGACCTAGAAGCCAGGATAAGCAGTAAGGCCTCTCATGTCCTCTTTCTACTCTCCATTAGGAAGGTAGTCACCGCCTGAAGTATCCATATCAGTCTTTGTGTCATCTTGAACGCGCAGCCCCACCGATTAGGGAATCCCTTTGTAAGTGTCCTGAACCTAGCAACAGAGAACTTTTCAGCTTCATGTCATATATAAGAGACTTGCTGTGGGGAATGGAGGAGACGAGGAACCATTCTTCCTGCGGCATTGATATGCTTTCAGCGGTTTCATCCTTAAAATACATTAACTAAAGCGCATTGATTGCATGCAGTCGAAACAGATTAGATCTATGAAAAAACTACTTATCTGATGGGAAGTCATTCGTTTTAGTTTCCTCCAAGACATAATAAAACTGAATTCTACTCAGTTTATTTAAGGGTACATTTACTACGAACTATTTCGACAAATCGTGAAAAAGAGGAGTCATTTACAGAAAAGCAGACTCAAATATGGTTCAACTTGAAAATTTTATATATTTGTAGTGATTGTGTGGAAGTGATTCCTCTTATCTGAGAGTGCATGATCAACAGAACCTCAGATATTGTCATTACATGTTTCCCATTCAAGTCCAAGAATATCGTACATTTGACAAGGGATTCCGGGCAATAAGCCACTAGAGAGGGCTCGTAATGTTCGTCAGTGAGTTAAGTGGATTTTATTGTTCAGCTAAGTTAATAATCTTTTGCATTGATAGTTATCTGTCTTCCGAAAAAGATCGTTAAGGAGAAAAAAATATTTGTAATGACTGAGCCATTATGGATTTCTTTATAACCGAGTTTATTTTCTAGATAATTCCATAAATTTACTGTTGTACGACAGTTATTGGGTTATAAGTAAACTATGAAGTACGTATCCATCTACTTGCCTGCCATACTCAGTTTAAATCAACTGCATATATCAGATTTCGTGTACTTACATGCCACTGTGTAATGGGCTCACTAGCTAGGAAATGAACACCTTTTTAAAAAAAATACTAAAAAATCACAACACCACATTGAAAACCATGGGTATACATACATCTTAAATATAGATTTGTTACGTAAATTTACTAGTATTTAAACACTTTAGTATTCCAAATACATTAAACAACTTGACAGCTACAATTGCTATGCTACGATTAATGGCAAATAAATGACTTTTCTATTCCCCCCTCCCCCGGCGAGATTCGGAGCCTTGACGATGCGAAATAACTTCAGCAAGTATAGTGGTTTTGATGCTGCACAGCATCTGCCTCTCACTATTCTGTGGGTAGAACTACTGTATTGATTATGCTATGAACAAATCGTCATCAATATGTTCGTAAAATCTGACCAAAGATCATTACGTCAATTAGTCGAACTCGTACCATAATTCCTTGGCAGAGAAAACGTAACTATGATATTCAAATTTTTTCCATTTCTCAGTGTGAGCACAAGACCGGGTTAAAATTATTCTTTTCCTTTTAGTCGAAGGAAGATGTTACTGACATAATTAAATCTGCCCCAGCTATTAAGGATCTCTGGCTTTCCTTCAGCAGCGAACAAATCTTTCGCCTTTTACTAAAGATTTCCGTGGAGGAGAGCATGCTAAAGAGTCTATAGACCAAATTTTGGCCGTCCTGCCCTCAAAAGGGGCTTATACCTCTCTGCTCATCAGGAGGTACAATGAGAGATCGCTATGAAGGAACTAACCGGTTGTTTAATAGCAGGCACACGCAGCGTTGTTCGGTAGCATAGTTAGATTAAGTTGTATACTTTCTAAACAAGTAATTTTTATTTACCCTTGACACATAAAAGTACGTGATAGTTGACTAGGTAGTTGAATACGTGAATAGTTGAGGTAAATGTAGAGTGGGTGCAGTATCAAACTGATGGGCCAAGTGGCAGGAATATGGCATGTGGAATATGGAATCGTTTAGAAATGAGAGAAATAATTTACAAGTAAAAGGTACATATTGTATAAAAGAAACATTTGGAATGCATCGCTATATTTTGATTTGATCAAAGTTTCTGGGATTTGTTTCTTAATTAAACTTGAATTGTTGCGATAATGTGACGTGAAAAGTTCACCTTATCAACTTCCTAAAAATTGTGTAGCAGCTGTTAGACTAAACTTACACGAAATAAGAATATCGGTGTTAAGAATCAGTGTTTGCCAATAATAAGATACCTCATTTAAGCAGATAGGCAATCAGAAGTACTGAAGAATTTATGGAAGGATGCAGGAGAAAAAGCCTTGAAATCTCATAACGGCAAAGGCCAAAATGATAAAGGTACCTAGAGATAGATATAGTCATCAGAAAAAACGGGTTAAAGTCACACTGCACTAGTGCTCCACCTTTATTCTAAAATAGTGGAATAGTTGTTAATCTTAATACTTCATGAGTACAATCAATTTAATCTTGTAAGCAACACTTTTGAGAGCTACTCGCACCAATGAGTTAATCGATTTGTAATTTCCCTTCTAAATAATGTACATGCTGGCTGTTCATTTTAATTCTAATACGACCTTTGCAACTCCATTGCTGTGAAACGTAAAAAATATGGAAGAAGATAGCATGTCATTTGCAATAATAGCTTAAAAAGAACAAAGATCTGACTAAATAGAGTTCGCTTCGACCATCAAGATTCGGTCATTGTGGGATTTCTCAGGCTGCTAATCATCCTCTTAACTTTTTCGGCAAAATATAATTTATAAAATCGGCATCCTGCGTTTTAATTTTGAAGCATTACACTAGCAAAATACTCTCCGTCGTTGCTGGAGCCCTTGGATGGTTAAATAATTAAAGATTTCATATCTAGAATTGCTAAGAACTGTGTTTTTCAACACTAACTTGAGTTATACAGCATAAACGTTCATATTCAAAGCATTTCCAAAAAGAAATCTAGATTCCACGAATTCCAACGGAGCGGGATGATGCATTTGACTCCATTTAGTACGACATAAAAAAATACACTATCAAGGTGGAGATGTTCTAACTAACTGAAACATTGATGTGTCGAGAGTTTATCAAAATCTTATAAAGATGTGTTGGCATGTAAAGGAATCTAAAGTAGCCAAGAAATCTTTGAAGCCATGTAAACAAATGGTGACCGAATGACGTATTTGACTCCATTTTTTACGACATGAAAATCTACACTATAATGGTGGGGTAATATTTTTTATCAAACTGAAACATGGAAGTGTCGATAGTTTACTAGATTTGTTCTAAGATGCATGATGAGTATCTTCGGAAGCATGTAAACCGAGGGTGACATAATGATCTCTATTATTACAATTATTTAAGTGGCCTCTTGAAAGTAAAAACTCGATTTGCTTTACATATGAAATAGGAGAAAACGTTTCCAGGAAGCAGTTGCAACTGATTTTAATTTTAGTTAGTCAGACAATGCCTTAGCACTTCATACAGTTAAAAAATGTCATAATTGATGAAAGACTAATATCTTTAGCGAATGGAAAAACTCTATCACTTAATAAGAAACAGATTTTAAACAGAAAATGCGTCAAGATAAATAATACAAAAAGTCCAGGATGCTCTTTACTGTTAAGTAAAGTTTATGGCTAAATCAGTACTTCCTTGAAGTTTGGCGTTTGATTTTCTGATGTGTTTAAAGATTTCGACTGAAACAGATAAATCAGACAGTTTCTATGATTCTTTGAATTCAAGATCTCCAAAATTGAATTAAAAACAAAGCTCGAATCTGAACATGCGCACTCTGTCAGCATGCAAAACACCACTGTCTTAAGCGACCGTATCTTTTAGAGTTGTGATGAATTGTCTGTCACTATCTTTTCAATATTATTCACGCAACGTACTTCCCAACATTATTTTACATAAGTCGGACTCCATTTGTTATATGATTACCCATTTTCCCAAGAATATCAGTAATTCACGTGTTGCGATTTTTACGCATTTGAAAATATACTAGTTGGTGTAAGTAATCGGGGTGCTAGTGATAGTAGTAGTGGTGACAATACTGATAGTATCGTGTCTTTGATTGAATACTAATTCTTCAGTGTTTCAAAGTTCTCAGAAAGACCATGTATTATGCTATAGCTAGCGGTGTATGATGCTTCAGGTAAAATAATGAGTACAATGATCAGCAGACCGCATTTCATGATCCATAGAATTCATGATAAAATGCTCGGCGTATCCGATAACTAGTTTTAGTTTGAATTGATACTAGAGAAATAGAGAAGTATGTCAGCTACTGAATTGGGGCCCGTGACTCACGAATTAGCGGTGTGTGCATTACCAACTGAGCTAGAATGTATGTCACCAACTGATCTGAGATTATCGTCTCCAAAATGTTGTCGAGCTGGATGTCGATGTTCTCTGATGGAGTATTGGGAGCTCGTGTGGCGACTACAGACAGAATCTTGTAATCAACGGGACTCACATAGCTTAGTTGATAGATCAAACGCCGCGAATTCGTGGGTCACGGATTGGAATACAGTAGCTGGCATACAAAATTTTACTGCAGTAACTATTCAAACTTATAATTTAAAATCCTCGATTCTTAAATATAATAATTATTGCACTTTTTAACTCTGTGAAAAGCTTCACTTCGTCGAAAACTCCCATGATGCAGTTTATAACTATCATAAAATAGCAATGATATGACTTATAGAAAGGTGACAGCAAAAACGTGGTTCTGCTCTTTTATGAATACAGTCCTTAGGCAGTGTTTAATAAAAGGTCGAGCTTCAACTGTTGCTTGAAGTTAGTTGTCGTAACAGTACTTCATTGAGATCGGAATACAAATAAAACATAACATAATTTTTGCTCATCAGATTCTTTGCGGGTGTATACTTTGCAAAGATGCACTCAGGGAGGAGGGGGAGAAGAGAACCTCTCCTAATGATGAGGTTGTATATCAGTTTGGGAATCTGAAAATAGTTGATATCGTACAGAGCCGTAGAACAAAAAATACTGTTAATGCCAGCAAATAAATCTAGTCATTAAGACCAATGAGTTTATGCACATTTAGAAACCATCGTAACGATACCGTAACAAGTTTGTGGTTAACTTGCAATTTTTTAACTGCCTTAACTTGTTAACACACGAGATTACACAGTGATAAAAAATCTTCTGCTACTGAATAACCCGTGCGTCATGCATGATTTTTAGCGCGCGACACGAAGCCTTGCTGTTAGCTACCGTAGTTTGACAGTCAGATCAGGTTTGATATATGCTCACTGCAGTTTGCAATGAACCAATCACCATAACGTTTTGACAAAACAGCCTTTCTACGACAATCTTCGTCTTTCTTGTGAAAATACGCTGTTAAGCAAATTTATTGGTGACACCGCCAGAAGATGCTTGACTAAATGTAAAAGCGCACCTTTTGAAACTTTGTTGGCAGTATGGCATTTTTCATTTGGAGTCTGAATAAGGTGCTCGAGTGATTTCAATTCTTTAGACGCCAGATTGAATTTTAGCAACAAATTCGACAGACCCTGACAGTACAAGCAAATCTACCTTGTATTTTCTCCTCATAGATTTCGTACTTCAAGCAGTGAAGGAACATAACAAATTGCGACATTTGCATGGATCTCCTCCATTATCACTGGATGGATACTTAATTGAACGTGCTCAGAAGCTTGCCAATCAAGTTGCACGGTTTAACTTTCCTAAATATAAGAAAATAGAGCAGCAGACTGGTCCGGGAGAAAACTTGTATTCTCTTTGCTCTACTACGAAGCAAGCTGTGCCTGGTGCTAAAGTCACTTTACACTGGTAAGCATAATGTTAAATTGTCTCTCGTGTCATGTGGCTCTCATTTGTGTAACTCGCTGCAACCAACACCCAATATGTAGCGCTTGTTCTGAACCTTTTCCTGCACATTACTTCTACCTTTTTGATTTAGTAACAAAATAAGAATTTGTATTGTCCCTGAAAAGCCCGATCATTTTGGTTTAAAGAGAATGGTACTTCGTAAATAAATCGAAGAAGCACCCCGATTCTACATCAAATGTTTGACTAGGAAACGAAGACAATGAAAATGAATCCTGATATTCACACCACTGTCAGGACCGACCAACGTATCTTACCAGCATAATAAAGAATTTCAAATCTATATTATTTGATCAATCAAAGTTTAAGAGACAAGATTCCTCCTCTGATATCGACGCTACCACTTTACTGATAATAGTCTTCAATTTTCTTTGTGAAGGTAAGTACTTTAGTTTTTCAACTTGCTTTATCGATTTTCTTGTATATTTGGTCATAACGTCTGATTTATGTTCATGAATAACTAACTGATTCACGGAAGGTTCATTCACTCTCTGCTTAATGTATATTTATGGTATCATCAAAGAATAGCAGCAGTACATTCCAATCCTTTTTTCAACCTTTAAAGTGGACCTTCACGCTAGAACACAATTATGTTCTATTACTTTTGGCCCTTACATTAGGAGCACAATGCCGATCAGACCAGTGGTGCCACAATTGGTGAGGCTTATAAAATGAGTCTGTGCCAGACCCAATGCCCAACTGTTTCAGGTGCTGGATGATCAAGTTGTTTTTTTAACAATGGACTCATTCTTCTAGCTCTTAAAGTTTGAAGCTGTAAAACTCAAATTCTATTCCGGAAAAAGCTCTCGTTTGTACCCTACCTTGCCGAAGATCGTGCATGGAACTATACATGCGCCATCGGGTAGATGGGCTTGTGTGCTCCAATGATATTGGAGGCAATGCCAACTGTCATCACACGTGCTGCATTGAATCTTCTGAAGGAGCCAGAAAAAATGCGCACCCCTCCCCCCACCACCACCACCTGCGTAGCGGTTTGTGGCTCTTTTCTAACCGCGCTGGTTGCATGATATCTGATGGCCTACCTGTTTCATGTAGGATTTTAATGGCGAAATTGAAAGAAAGCCAGTTTTGCATCTGTACCATACAGGTTTATGCAACAGCAACAACGACCTCTGACAAAGACGAGGTAGCAGAATTTGATAGGGATGGCAATAACATACTATCAATGCAAGGAACATGATGTAATCATTGTGATGGGGGACCTAAATGCAAAGGCTGGAATAGGAAGATACGATCATATTTTTGGTAGATGCTGATTAGGAGATAGAAATCAAGAATGAGTGAACTGGGTGAACTGGTGCATGGATAAAGGACAAATTATATGAAACAAACGGTTTGGCCATCATCCCTGAAGATTGTGGAGATAGAGCAGCCAGGGTGACATGCTAGAAACCAAATAGATTACATACCTATCAATAAAATATCTACACATGTTAAAACATCTCCTGAAGCTGACTGTGGTAGCGCTTACAATCCTGCGTTCGTCAACATTGACATTAAAGTGAAAAACTAAACAAAACAAATGTTAGACCAAAAACGCAACTTTCAACTTTGAGAAAAGACAGTGATATGAGGGAAAAGGCTTACAGCTCAAGTGATAAACAAATATGAGATTCTAGAAGAGGAGTGCGATTACCAATGTCTTCAGCGGCGGTGGAACGTGGTGACCAAGGCAGTGAGAGAAAGTGTAGAACAGCTGATGCCACAGGCTGAACTCATGCTACTCTTGATAGATAATAGCAAGCAAGTGAAAAACAGAGACTAGTGAGTCTACAGAATGTTAGATGGAAGGATACATCGGGTGTGACTTGCTGGAAAAAAGATATGGATAAACAAAGTAGATGCAGACGTAGAGGAGGTTGAGAAGATGGAGCAAGCAAGCATGTATGAGAAAGTAAAGAAAAAACAAAGTAACCGAACTCAAGAAATAATATCTCAATAGAGAAGAAAGATGTAACAGTGATTATGGAGGAGAATGATGTACAGGAGACGTGAGTGAAATACATATCTGAGGTGTTTGCCGAGGACCGAAGAGATTGTGGGGAGACTTTCAATGAGGTTGGATCCATCACATTGAGGAGCGAAGTAGAGGCTGCCATGACTAAAATAAAGAAAAGAAAAGCAATCGTAGGAGATGGCGGGGCTGTGGAGAAGGGGGATTTTGTAGTTAACAAGGTCACAGAAATGGCTGATATTATTTATGACAGTGAAATTATCATGGAACAGATATACATAAGGCATTGTTTGCAGCGATACTAAAGCTAGAAGGAACTCTAAATTGCAATAAACACAGTGCAATTAGTTCATGAGGCACGTAGCAAAAATAGAGTAGAAATATCTAGATTAAGGAATAAAACGAGAGATGCCTGCTGAGCAGTGTGGATTTATACCCAGAAAGGGAACTCGGAATGCTACATTTGCCTTGAGAACTCTAGCAGAGATACGATAGAATAGGATCAGAGACTTCATCTATGCTTTACAGATTATGAGAAAGCATTTCAAAGAATGGAACATGTAGAATTGGTGCAGATGCTGGAAAACATCAGAGTTGACGGAAAAGATCTAAGGATGGTCAAGAACGTATATTGGAACAGAAAGCTGTAGTGAAGGTTGGAAACTCGCAGCAGCAATATAAAGTAGGTTGTCCGACAGAGTTGTATATGTCCCTGGTCCTGTTTAAGCTCTATAATAAATCGATAATTAAAGAAAGAAATGAAATGAGTGTAGTTATAATTTGATGAAGAAATGTGAATAACATCAGATATACTGATGATACTATATTAATCGCAGATTCTGAAGTTTAGCTGCAGAAAATGTTAGAGAGAGTAACAATCGCAAGTGAAGAGAAAAGTTTAAATATCAACGTTAATAAAACAGTGATGGTAATGATGAAGAAAATGCGACAGGAAAATATCTGGAAATAGAATAGATCAAGATGAAGAATTTGATTACCTGGGAAGCATAATAACATGGGATTCAAGGTGTGGCACAGGAAAAAAAATTGGAATGGCAAAGAACGCATTTAGGTTAAGAACATCAACAAAGAGGTTACAAATCGGAAATTATCAATTTGTTATCAGAAGAGATTCATGAAGTGTTTTGTTTAGTCTAAGCTGCCCTATGAATGTGAATGGTGGAATATAAACAAAGAAATTGGAAAAAGTGACCTATGACTTGGAGACGTGGATGGCTTTGGAGAAGTAAAGGTATCGTGGACAAAGAGAGTAACTTATGCGAAAATAGTTAAAATGATGAACACAAGAAAACACATGATGACAAGAATCAGAGGTAGACAGTTGAGACTTATAGGAGATGTAGTGAGGGAACAAAAATGGAAAGAGTCTGCCTAAATGGAACAATAATTGGGATGAGACCAAGAGAACGACAAAGATTGAAACATATAAATAGCATTGCGAGGAATGTTGAAGGAAGTTAAAGTACAAAAAGAACAAATAAAATACAGACTCCATTTTATTAGCGTCGATGTACTTTTACAAGTTGTTTTTAAAAAACGTCATGTTGTTTTGTCGTTTGTTTACCGAATGCAATGATATAGTAGCTCAAGCTAGAACTCGGTACAGTCACCAAGTAGAATGGTTGAAATTTAAACTAATGAACTCGGTGTCTGCACTTTGAAAACTATGTTATTTCAAATCAATTAAAGTAAATCATCTGAATGTGAGACAATCCTCAGCATCGGGTCATTTGCCTTTGCCAGGTGATCATGAATAGAAACGACTGAATATTCTTAAGTGAGAGATTTGCGAAGTAGAGGGCTTAACAAGGATTAATGGCTCTTCTGTTAAGAGTCTACAACGTATTCTGAATTGATCACGACAGTTATAAGCACCTTTAATCTATAATCGTACCGTAAGACAGAAAAAAATTCTCATTAATAAGGGTGTTCTTATTTAAAGCTACACTACTTCAAAATCTCGAACACGCAGTAAGATTACTTGATCACAAAACGTTTTATTTATACGTAATTATCTTTTGAGAAAGGTTTTGCTTGTTACAATTAGAACTACGTATTTTATTTTTTGTAAGAGAAATAAGGAATTGCCCAAACCAGATCTCTTGACTTGGTAGGAGACATTTACCATACTCATTCCTGTATACCATGTTTGTAAGCGAGTACTGGAATCGTAATGGAAGAAAGAGAATAAGTAAATTGAAGTTTAAAAAATTTATAAATCTTCCACTTCATAGTATGTATTGAAAAGCTGAATCCCGTGCCAGGTTTCGATCCCCGGCCTTCCGTACTGCAGTCCAGCGTGCTAACCACTACTTTACACCGGCTTGCTCTTTTGAGAGCACAACTTTAAGTATACCACGTTCCTGAGACAATGCACTCCATGACACCATGACTACACAGTGACGTCAACCTATACAATGCGAACATTCATGACAGGAAGGTGATGTCACAATGATCAACTTCCAACAGTATAGTTTATGTGGGCGGGGGCGTTTTGCAAGTCGACTGCTTGACCCCCCTCGTATTTAATCTTGTGATTAAAATGTATGCTCTGTATTTTTAACTTAGATATATTTTCTCAACTTGGATATTCGTTCTCTAAATTTCTCAAGCCGCGCCATTGGTATCAGTTATTTGATGATGCGTGTATACTAGCTGGCCAATAACACAAAAATAAAATTTTATTCAATTCCTTTTCATCTTCTTCATTTGGAGTCATATGACTGTACGTGTTGACAAATATCATTCATTCGGTAAGATAGAAATAAATGCTGCGTCAAAACAGGTTTTACCGAAATTATTTTGAACGGAAAGATCATACCTTTTGTTTAATAGAATGAAAGCTTTCGTTATCTCTGTTGATATTTTAATTCCGAAATGACCAATATAAAGCACTAACAGCTTTAGCTTGATACCACAAAAGAGATTCTAAACACAATCGAGTCTCTGCCTTTGCATCCAAAACGGAAATAACAATTGTACCAGTGTTATCTTTTACATAAGAAGTCATGGCGCATGATAATTTATGATATCAATAATTCCTTAGCTTGAAACTGAATTAAACTCAGAGAGGTATTATTTCTTTCGCAAATAGTTAGCAATGCCACCTTTTGGTAGCCTACTCTTGAGTGGAACTCATTTTAAGAGTAGCAAGGCGGTTATAAAAGGTATTTGTGAAATATATGAGAGTCGTACTCCTTCAGCTCTGATATCACATCGGTTTATTGTGACAGCCTCATTGAAAGAATGTTTTGATGACCATGTTGAGGCATGGTAATAATCTCTGAATTGATTACCAAAAAATATTTACAAGTTTACTACCTGTTACCTAAAAAAATACGTTACATAAGCTCAAAAAGCTTTCCCTCAACTTTGGAAAAAGTTTGACGTTGCATCTTATTTGTCAAGCCTAAATACCCAAACACTTCGAACGCTTGCCCAGTCCATTTTAATAAAGGAAAGTACAATTGGCGACATGTTTCAGTTTTGCGAATATTTGTTTACTTTCTGCATGTATCCTGTAAAGATATTACAATTAATTATATAATTTTCATATAAATTATAAAAAAGGGGCTCATTATTATATCTGCTTGAACTGATTGTTGGTTTTGAAACTAATTTATCAACAAACAATTACAGAGAAGCTATCAAAATACTCGGATTTGTGTCGTGGAACGATGCCAGCGAGAAAAAGGTGGGGGGGGGGCAAAGTTGTCCTTTATCCTGATAATTAAAGTATAGAAGAACCAGGGCATTTAACGAAGTTCTATGTTGTGCCTGGAAGCTAAAAGGTAACACAAATCAAGTAACAGCATTGAAATACTTACAAAATAGAATAAAATGCATTTGAAATTTTATTTTCTTAGCAAAAATTTTCTTGGTTGAACTTCTCTTCACTAGTAACTAAAAATATTCAAATTCATTCGTATGGAACCTCAACCAGAAATTAACGCTAAAAGGTAAAATTGCACAATAGGTACAATTACGTTTTACTCTACATAAAGAAAAGCTTTCCAGGTTTGGACTCCCAAACTTTCAAGAAAGTCTTAAAATGCAGGGACAACAAGGTTGCAGTTCAACATGTAGAAAGTTAGCTCTAGGTTTCTAGTTTGACATCTTTCTTGGGATATATATACCTTACGAAGTGCTTTAAACAAAATATTCAAGGCTAATTAGAGCACATCCAACAGTAGCAGCAACTTGATACAGAATTGCAAGAGCTGGTGTAGAGACATTTTGGGTTTTCACCATGGATGTGCTTTGTTTATGTCGATAGTATTTCTGTTGTCATGACGGATATAGCCCTTTTTGTATCGCCTCAGCAATATACGTCGATCGATAAACACGAGAATGCATGAAGATCAACCTTACTTGACCCTTTAGACAGTATTCTTGTCAAAAATATTACTTTACTTCTGGAATATTTTTCATAACATCCTTAACAACAAGGCGCAGTCTCTGAAAAAACCAAGAATATAATACGTGTTTTTTTTTACAAATTGACTTATCAGAGCTTGTGATCCTCCTTTCACTCCTGGTATCACACTGGCGCCATCAAAAGCATGTGACACTAATCCATCGAAAACAATTTCACTATTATCTAAGATTTCTCGCATAAATTCAAATTTTTCTTTTGCAGATCGAACTGTCTCACCGAAATTAAGCGTTCTCTACATAAATGAACTGAATCTCCATCTACCACGATAATTAAAAAATTCGTATTTTTTAACATTAGAAGCATGATAATATCTAAGGATATATTACAACATTAAAATTATTCCATTTTGGATATCCGATAACAATTACTTTGCGTGGCGCTTTCTCTGCAACGGCTTTGAGTTCTGGCTTAATGCGGAATGCAAGGTTTTGAATGGTATCCAAGAATAGACCATCGCAAAGGCCTTGATTGAAACCAGTTGTCTCTTAGGGTCAGTCCATCAGCAGCCAGATGCCTAATAACGTGAAACTACTTCAAGTCATGATCTATTGTCACGGTCTGATTTACGCACAATACCTTCCAAGGTAGTGCATCCCTCGGTTCCTTATCTTTTCTGGCTGAAAGATTGTTAGTATGCAATGTTCAGTTAAGATGTTTGGCGAACCGTTTGAGCTTTATTTTCCTATTGGGGAAGTTTTTCCACAATGTCAAGAAGATTCAATCCATTCAATTCATGCCTCCAATCCCTAAAACCGTCCCCTGTAAACAAGTTAAACTTGTCTTAACTCCAAACATGTAAGATGGAGAACAGAACGCTGCATTCCTCTCCACTGAATACGCGATATACATTGCTATGCTCATCAGCTAAATATTGGCATTCAGCAAGCGTTGTGCAGCATTTTATCTATTATCTATTTCTGCTCCAATATAAATTGGTTTTCATCCTTTTTCGCCCGGTAATCAAAAAGGGTAAGTACACTTGAAGAATGTGTTAAAAGAAGAATTCCAAGACCAGGTGCTACACGTTGGAGTTACTCTATCAGGTTTATTAATGCAGTTTATGAGTCAGGGGAAGAGTTGCAGGAGTGTTTTAAATTAATAAAAAACAGGTGGAGAGAGGATAGCACAACAATTAGGGAAGTTGATCGGCTACGGAAGCTCCTTGATGACATTGATTTCCTGGAGTTTCTACTCATTTCCTACAAAACCATGTCACATGGTAGTATCTTATGTAAACTGTTACAAAAGAAAAAAAATGGATCCTGTTCATATCAAGAAGTGTATTGTGACATTTACTGGAGCTGCAAAGAAGCAAAGCAGTCAAATATCAGAGTATTTGCACGACAGCTCACCATCGCGTAAAATGGAGAAAGATCGATATGTCAGGACAAAACAAGAGTTTCGAGTGTGGTGTGTGACCTCTTAGTGATGAAGTAGAAGTGCCGATTTTACTTTTCGGAACACCTAGGTGCAACATTACTATAAGACAGGCAAAACTTTAGTGATTTCAATAAAACTTTTCCAGTTGACAAATTGCAGATAACAGTGAACACATAAACTATGTTTTATGGAGAGATGTTGAAGTCTGAATTCTCTGTACTCTATAGTCGAGACGAATTCCAATATTGATGTGAAGGGCTTCCCTTGTTAAAGTCTCTTGATCAAACAATTTGGAAAGTACATTCACAGTCTTACTCAGATCCTAGCGACAAAGCTTATGACATCATCAGAGGCATAAAGGTGCTTGTCAACTTTAAAGAAAGTCACAACTATTATCGTCAGTAAGTGTGCTTTAAACTTTCCTCTTTTTTCATGATTTGGAGTTGATGCCAATATCTTAGAAATGGAGTTTGTGGACAGCGGTAATCATGGATACAGATATGTGCAAAGACTTTTCAAAGAATTGTAACTATGCACAGACTGGATAAATTACAACAAATAAGTTTACTAGAAACTTTTATTATCAAGAACAATTGTTATCTAGCAGGAATAGTTATCTGTTCAGTTTATTTCGTGGATGATTTTTAGTAAAAAGACTCTTTCATGTCCTAATTTTAGGTATGTCAATTTTATTAAGTTAGTTCCCTTTACATACACTGGATAGGTTAAAAGCCTTGTCAACTAAATGAACTTTACTGTTAATGTAGCTTGAAGATTAGACTATTACTGATTGACTTGCATAGGCACAATCTAGATAGAATTGGATGATTTACCTTGTGCATAAGTCTTGTTTGCCAAATGGAACCAGTTCTGATTTCTAATGGGCAGATTATAGATTGTGAACTATGCCAGGCGTCTGCTTATAGACTATTACAAGTTTTAAACAAAATTCTAAATAGCGTTTGCTGTAACTGAACAGCAAATATGCTACAATTGGGCAGAAAGGGACACCCACCATAATAAGTAACTGACTAATGCCCTAATTTTGCACCTTTACTCCAATCACCACCAGCCACCACTGCCGTGGAGTATAGGCAAGCCTTTTCAATTAACCGCTCTGCCTCAAATCAGATACTTGTCATCACATTCACAACATACCCTTGTGAAATAATTGCCGTATTGCAACAAAAACCCCTCCTCTTTTCACTGAGGATAAATTGTCCGTATGCACTAACGTAACTACTAACATGGGCGTAAGGAAGTAAAGTACCCTCATAGTGATAGCAAATTAACTCAATAAGATATCTTCATATTGTGAAATTTCTGTCACAAGAGTAACTCGAGTCCTTGTATTCTCAAAGTTCATTTTTTTTCCGAATGTGGACAATCTGACTATGTTGAAAGGTTACCGAAACAGCACTCCAAATGATTTCTGGTGTGAATTTTGGTCTTTGAAAGCATGTGAAAAGATCAATGATTAAACAATTATTAGAGCGAGACAAATGGCCACATTGAAAAATCGCTTTGAAGAAAGCTGACATAATATCCCGGTAATCTCTCACGACACTATTTTTCTCTGACGATAGGCTATATATTACAATCGGTAATCTGCAGACCATGCTACAACAGGCACATCTGACAAATATCTTTCTATGTATATATCTGCGAATATTAAAAGAAGTCTGTTGGTGATACAAAACAATAAAACTCCAGGAAAAAGCAAATAAATTTTAGTACTGAAAAGCTTTATTCGTCTGACACTCCTCAGAGAACAAAATCGTCAGAATTTTTATTGTTTGCAAAGCAACGGTTTTATTGCTTTGATGTGAACGCATTCGAGGACGGCTACGAGAAAAGCAGACTTAGCTCTACGTAGAGAGAGAGTATAGTATGTATAGTATACTATACAATTTTGCACAGTAGGGGTTTTCACGCAAGTGCTACCCTATGGCGGAGTCACACTGCTTAGCAGTGTTTTTGATGTTAGAAACCGTTTTCGCTGTTTCGTGCAGTTTTATCTTTGTATATATCTATTTGTCTATCTCTGTATCAAATATGAACCGCTAAAGTAAGGAAATAAATGCTAACTTTTCCAGTGTAATTCTGAAGTGTTATAATATCAAATTATTAGATGTAAGTTTTTGTTATCTCGAGAAAATAGATAATGTTAGCAAAACTCTATATAAATGGACTTTACCGCGATTAAATAGAGGAAGGTCTTGTAATCTCTTCTGTCAAGTATTAACTGATTACATGAAATGATAATGGAGTCCTAATGGATGGGTACAACACGCCTTCTTCTCTTCCAGGCTTAGCAGCCTTGAAATCAGCTTAGTAGTGTCATGTGACCCTCAAACTCCTTGATCAAGTTTTGGTCAAATCAACATATATTCTATTCTAGTAATTGAAATCAGTAAAAATCAATAAGATGATTTACATCAATATGAATAAGTTTATAACTTTAAATGTTTTTAGTATATCTTTGGAAGGATATTTGTATAAAAGGAAGTAGCATTATCAACTTCAGATATGATTATAGCTTCACACATAAATGTAGGATCAAAGTTAGGCTAACTGCAATAAACAAACAAAACTAGCTATTTGGATATGAAGTGAGATATAAACTTATTTTTGTTGTGGCATACGCTTTGTGTTTCAGAAGTTTTTATTGCCATGTCTAAGATCACCTTGCAAGTTCTATTTTAACTTTGTGTTGTATATCAAGAAATTCTTGACGTTCATCGTTTTCGTAAAAAGTCTAGCAATCCTGTTATTGTTGAGAAATATCAAATCAAAGTTAAAAAAATACAGGTCAAGGCAAAATAACGCTATTGTAAATACGCTCATTTCTAGTAAAGGACTAGATTTGAAACTTAACTATTTCAAATACAATCAATAGTATAAGTAAAAGAGGCAGTACCTATTTAGAGCATTGGATGGATGGACTCTCTTGTCGATATCTACGTCTGACTAACTGTTTAATCAACTGAGCAATCTGATCAATGAATAACAGTGAAAGTGACTAACAAGACTACGGTCATTTGTAATCGTTTCGTGTTGTTGAAGAATATTCAGCAAGAAACAGATGTTGCAAGGCTGGATAATGCAAACACTGGAACAGCCCATTCAACTAGGTTCTAGAGTTTCCTTTTGCCGAATTGCCCTCATATTTTCTGAGTGGGCGCCGTGACTATGATGAAGAGAAGTTCATAAAGCTTCCCAACGACTGGATCGTACCTGGGTCGGTACTTTTTAAAGCAAGCTTTTTAGGACATGGCCACACACTCATGTGAGACCCCAAATACCTCTGTAATATCGCTAGCAACTTTGGGTTGTATATTCTTATGCTTACTAAAAGAACAATTAGGTCCTGGAATTGTTCTCTAACATTTTGCATGTAAAGTCGTTTAAGACATGATTATCAGATTAAAGCAGAGTAAATCTATTTGCTTGTTAATTTTTTACCTGCAACTGAATTATGATTAAATTCTATCCTGAATGTACTAATAACCAGTATCGTACACGTCCTACAAGAAGGCTCACTGTGATTTTGAAAGATGGCAATTTTTCAAGCAATAAATGGAGGTCATTCATTGGCAAAAGATCAAATGTTTAGCAATATACAACTATTTAAGATGCTTTATCTGAGATGCAAGTGGAAGAGCACAACCCATATTAACTTTACTCAAATTATTTTTGATAGTCGGGAAATTGGTTTACTTGATAATTTCTCACATTATTGCAAAATGGATATAAATGGATGCAGGCAAATTGCAAAGTTACTGTTATAGCATTGGCTTTTTTTCCCGCCAGCTGTCCCTTTTTAGAAAATGGCTATCCAAGGACAAACTGAAGTTACTTCTGCTTTTCTCAAACTCTCGAAATGTCTTAAAGTTTAATTTTTACTCGATGAGCAAACTTGGGTACAAAACGCTGAATAAAAATACAATGAATAACTATTAATGAACAAAAAACTGTTTAATTGCCAAGTTACACAGAAAATTTGATGTTCGAGTATAAAGAAAAGCTATATGTGACTATTTCAAAAGTACAAGTCTTGGTGAAGATGAAGGGAAAAAATCATATGTGTGCTTACCTCAAATGTCTTGTAATTGCAAAATGATCAAACGATCTAGAGTCATAGGACTGCAGCTGTTGCACTCAACAGGATTTGCCTCTATATCACATTTTTCTGAATATGATAATAACATCTTAATAATTCATGACCTTTCCTATTCCCTTTAAAATGGCATGGCTGATAGTGACAGATCAACTATGCAATTATGACATAAATATATAACCAAGTGTTTCGAGAAGAGAGGATTTGAAATGATGAGTTTCAATTGATATTATAGAAGTAGAAAAGCTTGTCATCAAAGGGATTCGAACCTGTGAGCCAGCGGCATGAACTCTACCAACTGAGCTAGATTACCTCCGTTGATAACATGATCTATTTCTCTAGTCGCCACATTAGCTCCCAATACTCCTCGGAGGACATCCAAAATTACCGCATTTTGGAGACCAAAAGTTACAACTTTCAATAAGCTGTGGACAGCCCGATGGGCTTGAAGACACTCCTTTCATGGTCAAGTCATAAAGGGTAGAGGCTGGTCTCCAAAATTGCATAGAGTCCTTGATGTCTAATCATTGACTTTCTCGATCTTTATCAAACTTTCTGGCTTTTTATATTTATTTAGAACTATTTTTCCTAAAATATCAAGTCGGTCTTTCGGTTGTAAAATGCTACTTTGACATTTCTATTCTACTAACTATTAAAACTTATCATTTCAAGTCTTCACTTTTCAAGATAACTTTGCAACTTTTAGTGGCAGCAAAATACTAGAATTTAAGTGGAACATAGCCCCGACACTTTGTTCTATAAACGTAAAATATAATTCTATATTGTAATGGTAATGATGATACATCGGCACATATCAGGATGCTGCATTATTTCAATGAGTTTTCCCTTAAATTGCTGTTTTTGCAAATTCCAAGGCTAGGAGATAGCAGGTACTTTAACTCGTGCATTGATTTAGCCTCAGTTGGACTGATGTGTGTCTATGAATGACCTTAGTAAGAATTAGGTTTGGAGCCTGTGCGATTTCTTTTGTTCAATCTGTAAATCCTCACGTGTTGGTCAATCCAGTCACTCTTTCGGTTTTAAAATTCATCTATTAGAGCATTATATCTCTATTTCATCTTTTGAAACAGATCATTTTAAATCCTCACCTTTTCAAAGGTTTTTCAAACTTTGAACAGAATGATGAAACGGGGGTCCTATCATAGTCAAGCCGCATGGTGCAGAGAGGCTGGTCTCTAAAATTGACTAGAGCTGAAGAGTCGATGGTCACCGATTAAATACTAGGAGAAATCATGTGGATATAAAAACAGAGTATTTTATAAGCAGAGTTCACTTAGTTTAGTTGGTAGAGCTTACACAGTAAGTTGTAGATGATTTTCTAATTCTCCAGTGTACTTCAAAATAGTCAGTTACTTTGTTGCTGAATGAATGAATTCCCCCTGTCGGTTTTAAGTTGAGAGTGGGTGTCAAAGGAACTGGAAGCACACTAGAGGTCCTCATAAAGCAAACTTTATAGAAATAGGAAATCGGGCCCCAGCTGTAGTGGGTGTTAAGCGTCCCTGACCACTGATCTCTAAACAACACCAGATAAAGCATCTTCCGTCTCAAAGTAAGGTCAGTCGTTGCACGCCATTTCTGTCCCCATTAAGCAAATCTTATAAACAGCATTACGTAACATGGCGGACCTTCCCGCGATATTTCAATCTCTGGGGACTACTATTCGTGACCACACTTGTTCGCTGTTGGCATCAATGGGATTGTTCGATCCAGTCTTTTTTAGAGATTAGTGATCCCTGGATTTTGATTTGTATAGGAGGTAGCGTGGCTACTCGTTGCAAAATAAGATTAGCAGATCTTGAAATATTTCTTGCTGGAAGTGGTTTTGCTTCTCTCAGACGCCAACGTGTATGAATTTTTTGTCAAAATCGCCAAAGATTTCTCCAAATATGTGACCAACCGTTTACTTACAGTGTGCTGAAAACATTCTAAAGGTGGAACATATTGCAGCTAAAGACTCTCCTGTTTATTTTGAATCTTCTATATTTCGACATAAAATAAGCCCTATGGTTTTAGTTCCTGCCTCAAACTCTTTATCTTTCCCTTTTTCGGGGGATATTTGGTTCAGAAAAAATATACAAATATACAAGAAAGATACTGATCAGAGTATAAATAAATTATATCGAATAATTCAGAAATTCGAGAAGAATGTAGGTTAAAATCCAACATAATTTTTATTAATATATGGTGATTTTCTAAATGGTAAATTTAAATCAAACAATTCAATTGATACCTATATGCTTGCAGAATATGGATTGAATAGACTGAGAATCATGGCGACCTTGAAGTTTGAAGAGGCTTAAATCAATTCATCAAAAAGCACTAATCTAAAAGCAACTAACTAAGTATAAAGATAACAATAGAACTAAGTACAACACGCGGGGGCGCTGAAACCGGGGAGCAGAGGGAGCAATAGCCCTCAATAATTTGAACTGTAAGTACTTTTTAAAGGGTTAACATCGTCAATGAGGAAAAGAATAACATTTAAATTCCCGTAATGGAAAACACCCTGATATAACCTGTCAAATTCAACCTACGTGATATGACTGAATTATTTAAAGACCATAGGTCGGTTACCACTGAAACGTATGATTTAATTTTACATATTATGTATGAATTCTATAAAAAGCCCCTTCGGTTATCTATGATGTAGTAGTTACTTTTTTGGAGAATTGTCGGAGACCGCGGAGCCTAGTAATTAAGGAGGATTAATCCCTCAACCTGTGGTCGAATTTAGCCAGCATTTCGATGATACATTCACTTCGTTTGTGGGCCTAAGCAACTCCGTTCCCCCCCAACACACACACGTGGACCCAAACAGCAGCTTCTGATAGCGATTTTGATATCAATGTCACTCCAAAAAGCCTATTTTCTTCATTATGGCATATTAAGAAAGTACTAAATCTCCCCTGTAGCCTTACTAAGGAGCCCCCTTACCATTATATGCAGTATTCTTTGACCCCCTAATATCAAAAACCTTCCGTCGCGCCTGTAAAGAGTTGCCTACTGAAAATAATTTATATACATTTTCTATCAGCTTTTTGCCATAGCATCTCCAACCGCCAAATATTTCTATGTCATTGACTGTCTTACTTGTTATCCTATCATTACCAATTGCAAATTTTCATATAGCGAATCAGGAAGCTCATAGAAGGTCTGACCAAGCTGTAATACCATTAAACGTTTTGTACCATGGGAACTGAAAGCTCCGGTCAGAGTGGGACACATCTGATAAATTAGGTATATCTGTGCCTAAGCGTTTAATGTCGAGTCTTTCTCCGACACTTGAAGACTTGGCTTTAATGGAAGCTACTCTATTCATTGCTAACAAGTGAAACTCAAAGTATGACCGAGTACGAAATCTCAAGATTGGTGTCTGTCGAGAAACTTTACTACTGCCAGCAGAATTGTGGCGTAAGAGCAGTCGGAACTGGCGTAAAACAAAACATTGAAACAAAACTACCATTGAATAACACGGAAAGCAACTATTTTAGTAACTTTTCAACGAATGATACTTGATGTATGTTTTAGCTCCTCTTTGAGACTTCCAGCAGCCAGCCGCCAGTCCTCTGCTCATGTTTATAAAATGATAATCACAGCGACTTGGTCTTATTTCAAAATAAGATTGCGGAACTCATGGGCTCCTCTGATCGGTCCCACAACAGAACAATAAACCTTGGGTTTGAGCCAATCAACTGCTATGATTCTCCAGAATGAGACGTTCTTTCTTACAAAGGTTTGATAGAGCAGCGAGGGCCCAGCTCAAAAAATATGACATTGAGGCTAACGTAAAACGACATATAGCGTTCGTAAGGGCCATGCATGCAGTAAGAATCTTTTAGAGTACTTTTAGATATATTGTAGGGGGTATCAAGTTTGATGTTGTGGATTCTGATAGGAAATCTGTTAAGATTCAAAGATAGAAATTGGTGCTGAAGCCAGAGGGAGCTAAATAGATGGCGGATAAAGCAGTCCTTGAGATTGTGGTGGATTTATTAAGGCAACCTTATTCTTGAAAATATTAAGGGGGCTGAGCCCTCCTGGCCCCTGTGGACGAGCCGCCACTGGTACTACAACGGCTTTAGTAATGTCTTATTTGACAAATTTAAGCTTGCACAATGAACTGCTGATGAGAGTCGATTGCATCTGTAATACTTGATGACTTTGCGAGATACCTAAGGAGCCTAGACATACGTTTTCAACTGACATATCAAAGATGGTAACAAGTAAGTGCCAAGATCGAAGCTGTATGAATTCATTTGGTACATTCAGCCAGGCAGCAAGTGCTGCCGGGCGCACATGACAACAGGAATTGCTTCGATTTTTAACGTTACGATACGTTACATACGACCACAAGCATTTAAGCTACATTACTATTCTTAATCAATAAGACATGTAGAACATTACCCATGCTCCATAGCAAGCGAATTGTAAATCGACATAAAGAAGCATATTGCAATGAACAATACTGGAATGACCATGCTAAGGCATGTAGTGATTTAAAACAACATCCTGGCTACCGTTACATTACTGATGGAAATTATGTTCTTATAGAGCCGAGACAGGACAACAAATTTAGGAAACAAATTCGATTTAATGCCTGATACTGTAACTGAACGTAAATTCTCGCGGGTAAGAGACGGGATTGATAAAAGAGGATGAGATGAAATAAATCATGAAGAAAATGAACAGTCACTCACATGTAGAAAATGAAAAGTGCCCCAATAGCAAATCTGACGCTGACACTGATTGGACTAAATATAAATCGAAAAATAATTTTTCTGAAAATATCACTAGAGATACAATTCTCTCATTTTCAATAATCCATATTGAAACTATTGAGATAAAATGCTTAAAAATAGGTTGCATAACATTTAGAAAATTTTAAGTCAATATGAGGCAGTCGAAGAAAAGGCATCTTCTCCAGCAGCCAGTCGCAATATAGCTTGAGGCCCAAAAGGCTCCGAAGCCGATTAAAAACGCAAAAAGAAAACCCCTAGCTCTCAATTTTTATGATTAATTTCAGTTTAGTCTCAGTTTTCGTTATTCCGTTTACTCTACCCAGGGCGGAAGTTAATTGAATATTCACAGACGAAGTCTGCCATACAATTTCAAAAGTATGACTACTTTGCTATCAAAACACTTATAAGGCTCTGAAAGTTATTTTCACTATTTTACAAATATTTGGTTTTCAAAACGTCACTTTAACTTGCAATTTCGATATGTCCATTCTCATTAAACATTGGGAAAATTAAAGGTCATGGCTGTCACATTTTTACAACTATTAACAGCACTGAAAAGAGTTGAAATATAAATTTGCCATCTTCGAATAGATAGTCATCTAAATATTTCTTTAAGGGATCATATTACTGTTAGGAAATCAAAGAGTTTACTAAACCAAAGAAACAAAGTAATTCCATTTGGGATGTAAATATGCAGAACTTAGTGTTTGAGTGTGCTTTGTTCTTGTGCTTAAAAATCGATTTATTGAGCATTTAAGTTAAGAATTTTAGTTGTAATTGTAGCAACCGATTTGGCACAATTTCAGGATCATTGTGTGCAATATGTGAGTAAATTTTGTCTAATGAACCTATTGTTTGTTGTGTTTTCATGTTTTCCAGAATCACTTCATGTTGCAATAAAGTACTTCCTGTAAAGCAGGCAATAACTAGGAGATGTATCGTCATGATTTTATACTCAAAGTTCAAGTTTTCTTCGCTTTGTCCAGGAATGTTATAAAGGTCACGGATGACATTTGTACCATATAATATGTTCCAGAAAGACATACATAAATATAAATCCCAGTTACCAATTTATACCTTTTTGCTGGAAGATTTACCAGTATTTTCCGGACATTCATGTGCTTACAGCACTAAAGTTGGGGAGGTCATGGAGATGTGAGCTTGCTTCCTTGCGTAAGGGCCTCCACGTAATCTACACCGTAACAACAGTAAATAGACGCATCCAATAGGTTTTTAGATGTTCTAGTGCATTTTTAAGCCCTAGACTCTATCCATCCAAACTCAATTATTCTCACCAAAAACACTACCAAATAATGCACACCGTCTATTTCACGTGCTACGCATGGTACATAATTAAAAAACATCTACTATGAACAAGCGGGCATTTCATAAGGAAGCAAACACGACAAGCTTCTGTTTTATTCATGCCAGACTTCATTGAAAACTAATTTAAAGAGGGACATGACCTTGTGGAGGTACAATTTTTGAACAAGCAGGAAAAGGCTATTCCAAAAGTTGCCAATAGGCTACATAGACCGCAATGGCAAGACGCCACTATGTGCTAAATAATTTGTGAATATCCTTTCCACCTGCTTTTTACTGTATTCAAGTAGCAGGTGATATGAGAACTCAGGAAGTCAATAAGCTAGAAAACCTTAAACGTGTTACTCAGTTTGCATTCCCCCCCCCCCCGCCCCCTACACTCTTTAATATTTTCTCTACCCCTCTTATAAATATATTTACTGAATATAACGGTTTTGAGGATGATAATTTCTACATCATTTTAAATATGTATTACTCTTTGGGAGAAAAGTTTTCACATTTCTTAATCCTCTTCCTATGACTACCACTTGTGGCCTCCTTGATGATGATGATGCAGTTTTCACGCCGTGCACTCCCCTTGGCAGGGGCTAAGGCGGTGCCCATGTACATTAGACTTGTTCACTTTGTGACCTCTTTCAATCATAATAAAAGTAACAACAACAATGTAATGTTTAACTTTGATAGAGAGACGACTATAAAAACATGACGTGTATAACATACAACAAGCAAGTAATCTACACTAGCCTCCCAAAAGTAGTTGAACACTTGCAACAAAAATGGCGTTCTGCAAAACAGTAAAACTCGTAACAAAGTTTCACAGAAAGCATTTCGCGCCAAAGTAGAGCCAGGTTTTGTTAAAATTTTTACCAAAGGCACCTTTGACGTTCTATTAGATAATATATACAAATATATTAGGTTTTTCTGCAAAGTATCATAATATTTCAATTCATCTACATGCCATGCCGAAACGTACGAGGATCGACTGCATGTAAGATTTTTGAAGGAAAGTGGTTTTTCGTATAAAAAATTGCCGAGAAAATAGGATGTAGGCCTTCAACTGCTCACTATATTTACAACTGTTATTTGCAAAGGGGGTCAGTTGCGAAACA
>JAAAKL020000925.1:0-34766 GCA_010016065.2 Carybdea cf. marsupialis auct. non (Linnaeus, 1758) | reverse complement strand
TGTACTCAAAGTTGTCGAAGATCAGCAGCTTGCGAAAGGCTTTGTTTGAGGGACATCGAAACTCGAGCTTCGCGGGGGGTTTTGGCGGAATAAATAGCAAGCGATGATTGGCGGCAAAGCTGATTCTTATTAGCATAATGGAAGCATGAATTCGTCTGGTATCTCTGTGGTCCCTCCTTGGGCTTTTTTTGACTTTCACCATCCCTTAGCTTCTTCTTTGAAAGCCAGTTTCTTGGCAATTTCTGTTTTAAGTTTTCTTGGAACATTTTTGGGATAATATGGCTTTCGCACAGTACTTTGTCTCTGGAGAAATTTAAAGAATTAATGCTCAATTCACGACCTATATTCCTCAATCAAACATTGCTTCTCTTCCTCTCGACTTCGTGCATCGACTTGTCGTGTTTCATTCAGTTAGAGTTTGGGATGCTAAAGTAACTCCTCTTATGTACAGCTGCCATATGACACAATTGAAAGGTTGACAACGTGGCATACTGGAGGATTTTACAACTTTTCTTGAAGAACTGTAATCATCAAATGTAAACCTGGAAGTTCAACTTGTTTGCAATCATTGAATATTTCAACTAAATTTATTCATGTTGGTGACGCCATATCCTGTGAGTGAGAACGAGTCTAAAAAAGAAAATGGCGCTTGCATGGAGAGGACATACGCGGTCGATTGCTAACTTTCTGAGGTACATCTTTACCAATTTAGAAAAACTTGTTAATATCCCGTACGTTCCCTTTAACTATTGCTGTTGAGAATTTGATCTCACAACTAAAAGATGCTTTATATTAACCTATGTTTTTGTAATACGGTCCTGTGTAGAGATATTATTATCTCCATATCCTACCAAACTATTTTGACTTTATCGTCAAAATATTTAAAACCATCTGTGCCCCTTTACTAGTCTAAAATAATTCAGAACAAAAGTAACGAGGCAAGGAAACCAAAAGGATTTAGTAATAAACTGGTCGCGATCTACGTTTTAAACTACAGGGCAAGGAGTAATCACAAGTGGAAAATATGATATATAGTTTTAAGCTTATGTTGGCTTCCAAAGTACTGGAATCTTATCAAAATTCCCTAATTTGATCAAAGTAGCAATAAGGTTAATACAACGACTTAATAATACTTACCTTACTCAGATATTTTCAAACTTACTTTAGACTTTAATTGAATCATAGAACTTCAGTATCTATCTGCTACCTTGCAGAATATCAATCATGTAAATTTAAGCTCAACAATTTTGACCATTTTTTATGTTCACCTCTTGTTGATAAACTGTTTAAACATTTCCAAACTGCTCCCACCTCCTTGGCATTTAAGTCAAATAGACACTCAGATGTCAACAGCTTGAGAAACAATCCTTTAGTCATAGGTAGTTACGTAAAGAACGAAAATAGAAAGCCGCTTAAAGCAGAGGTCGGTTTTCTGATAGGCACTCTGAGTATATGCACAAAATTTAGGTTCTCCAAGCTTATATACAGCTGAGTTGTTTAAATTAAAAAGTTTTGGAGGAAAATATATTAAGTGTCTTCTGATAAATAGAATGCTGTTGACTGTACGGGTCGGTTTCGGGATAAGTGATCTGGCAATTTATATCATTTTATGAACTGGTAGATAAGCATTAGGTACCAGGTCCTTTGGGTGGACTCTGAGTTTGGAAAGGCCAACCATGTCACACTACTTATTTCAAACTGCTGATTCATCATTATTCATTCCGTTGGCTACTTATTTTGCTTTTTTATTATAATAAATGTATATGTATAAACACAAGTATCATTTCACCTACTCATTTTGCGCCTGATGTGTTGCATAATTTGTACTTATTTGATATAAACCATAAAAATAGAAATAGATGCCCTCAAACTCAATGTAAGGTAAAAATGATCAAGAACTGTTTAGCATCAAAATATTATCATAATCAATCTTTTAAAGAAACACAATGTAAATCCCACTTTGATCGGCAACAGGTTTGAGAGGAAACACGTATTCCACAGTAACGTTTGTTGAATATAATTCTCGTTCGCAAGCGATGATTCTTCGAATCGCTTAAAATCAGAGACGCAATCCACAAAACGTAGAGGACGGTTTCAATTTTCTGTCTAATCAATCATCCATCTCCGCCTCGTCATAATCTCGATCTCAATCTCAGTCTGATTTACATCAAAAATATCTACAATATATGTCCTGTAAGAGGAACTTTACCAAAATATCAGCCAATCAAATTAAAATGCGTACTAATTCTAAAACAATACTATTTACGTTAATACATCTATGATACATTTACAGGTGATGAATAATTTCCGTGTCCTCTTTTCCGAATAGAGGCTCCTACGTAAAACAGTCTCTAAGAGGAACTTTCGGTTTCTTAACAGCTGCAATCTTCCGAGTGACCTACGAACTATTAAAATGATTCATGTATCGTACGTCCGCATAGCAGTGAATCTAACAACTGGAAAATCCGGACACTGGTAACGCCAAAGCATTTGGTGTATGCTAGAATCCACGTCAAGACGTGATTAACAGGAGGTCCAATAACATACAAGCCGATAGTCTTCAAAATGTCGATGTTGTATAACCCTTTGGGTTCGGAAATAGTGACAACCATAAGTACAAGGATCAATCTACTAGCTATTTGGAGAAAGAAGGAGTTAGATCTAGATGACACCCTGTCCCCTGTCCCTCAGGACATGTGGAGACAATTACTTAGAGACTTTGAAAATAAACAGGAACTTCTTTCCTTTCCAATTCCAAGGTGCATTAGACCATTGGAACTGTGTCGTTTATCACCTCTTCATGTTTTCGATGATACATACGTATCTACACTAACACCCCGTGGTAAAGATGTGAGAATTGCTTTAGCTACAGCAAGGGTAGCCCCGCTTCACCCACAGACTATTCCGGTCTACCACTGCTGATGGTATTTGAGTCATCCATACCAGCAAAGACTCTTTGTAGTAAGTTGAGGAGAAAGCCAGAAAAGGTTACACTGTGGACAGATTCCTTGATTGTGTTACGTTGGTTTAGAAAACGCCTCAATCATCAAAACAGTTCATGGTGGTGAGCAGATGATGGCAGGTATATACCAAGTGAATTTGATCCTGAAGAAATTTTTAGTAGAGAACGTCCGGTAGGGAAGTTTTCACAGAAATGGTTTTGTTGACAAGACTGTTTTGAGAGAGGATACGTGGCTGGCCGACAGAGCCAAATGTTACGTTGGATTGCTTGTAGAGCACAGAGTTGAAAATCCTCCAGGTGCAGTGACACGAGAAGAGAGCAAAGAATGCGTTTTAACCCAGAAATTATCAGCAATGGGGTCGACTTGTACAATTGATAGAATGTGGTCTAAGTTTTGAAAAAAGTCAAAAATTAACGTTAAATTGAATGAGTGTGGGTTGGCAATGGGACCTGTAGAGCCCCCAAAATAGTTAGATGCAGAAGAGTTGGGTAAAAATTGGTCAGGGAGAGTTGAGAGATTGGGTGTCTTGTCAACTTAATCTTATTCCAGTTATGCAAGGTAGAATGATTAGGGTAGGAGGGAGAAATAGACATTCACCCCTGTCCTATGAAATCAATCATCCCAACATTTTAACCACCAAACATCATGTCAGGAAACTGATTGTGGCAGAGGCCCATTTGAAACTTGGACATGTGGGACCTAGAAGGACCTTAGCGGAATGTAGGAGAAAATTTTGGATACCATGTGTTTGGTGTCTAGCCAAGATGATTACCAGGAGTTGCGTCATCTGTCGGAAGATATAACCACCACCGAGTGGAGCATCAACGACCGACTTGCGAAAGGAGAGGTTGCAGCCTTACACACCAGTATTTCCGGTTAAATGAGTAGACTTATCTGGACCCCATAATCTCAGGATTATATGTAACAAGATAATTAAAGCCTAGGGAAGCCATCTTTACATCTGTACTTATACTTGTAAATGAAATCATTTGGTGTTTTGCGTTTGAAAATTACGATACCAAGTTTTTTGACGGCGTCCGACGGAACGCGCATTATTTACTGATGCATTTGTAAAGTGTAGGAGTTTTTACTCGTTCTTATCCGGAGCAGATAATACGCATGACAATGTAGCGAATTAAAAACGTAAGAGATTGCGTAATCAGTAATCACTGTAGGGATAGTAAGCTCGTTAACTGCCCTTTTTTCTCAGCACAGCCATTTAATTTGTACGAGTCACACACTCTTTTTGCATTTCCCTTTTTCATTTATAAGTCATATCATATTCCTAAAATTGCTTCAGATATCCGTCCAGGACTCAACAATTTCCCTTTAAAATCTGACAATTTTTGTCCCAGTAATAGAGTTTTCACTCCGTTTAATTAAACGGGGGTAGAGACTAAAGAGAAAACAGCAGATAGAATAACCGTTTGATAGTAAACGTCATTGTTGTCATGGTAATAGTAAACTACTTGCATAATCATAGGAAGTCTCACAAGAATCTTTGCATACATTTTAATGGTATTTTGAATTCTGTAACTTGTATCGAAGAAACTCTTTATTTTTTATTTGCACAATATCATAGTAACAGAGCAGATCAAGTTTCTGTTGACGTAGATCTTTAAATTGCCTCCCTGATTCTTGGGACTTGTAGACAGTCGTAAAAGTTCGCGTTTGCCCGTGCTGTTTGTCTGAGTATCTATCTAAACCCTCTTTTTTCTTGACAGAGGTCTTGTCGCTCAATCGACGAGAAACTTTAAGAAATCTCAGACATCCTGCTGTCACTCGCCCTCCAGTAGGCCAAAATATCCCCAGTTTGTGTGCATTATGTTTAAAGGCAACCTATGTTTTAATAATAGCGCGCTCCATGTTGCTTCTCTCTCCTATCTTAATCTGTCCTTGCTATTGAAATGCAGATCAACGCTCTAATTCCGCTAATGAAAAGCCAGTGTATGCGTGGGAAGCCATTATCGACATACAAAACAAAAATGGTTGTTTGGCTGCACATCGCTCTGGTGGATTGGATTTCTCTCATACCTGATCAATAACGGGGGTCAAACAATCCAACATTCAAACACATTCAAACAAATTTTTCATAGTAACAGATGTTTGTATTTCAAGCTGACACATCATTGACTTCAGCACCTTTGATAATGAATAATGCATGCTGAAACACAGCCCTGGCATCAGAAAAATATCATATTCCTTTCAAAGCTGAATCTTCTGATGAAGTTTAGGGTATTTATTGCTGGTCTTTGTACTGTTTTAGAGGGCTGGATGTATTTGACAGAATCACCTCCCACCCAATAGTTGCACTGAATGAACGTAGATACCTGCGGAGCTGAAAGAAAAAAACAAATTCCAGATGTCCATCAAAACATTAAGAACTGCTTAGATGGGACCTGCAGATCGTCTTTTCCATTAACATGGGTAATTTACTCTACTTAGATGATCATAATGTCCAGTCGTTGTCATTAATTTGTAGGATTGTTATGTAATTTAACAATTGTTCGTTGAAAGTGCGGTTTAATTTGTATTCAAGGGATGGCCAACTTCTTTGTTGCAAAATATTAGTGGTTCTTTACACACAACATAACCTGGACCTTCAGCAAATTCGCTCTTGCTTCGAGTAGGGCTCTACCGACAGTTAGAAGAGTGATTATTTTACGCAAATGAGAATTCATATGAGTCTTCTTATAAAATAACGAAAGATTTTCACTTCGACTTTATTTGTGACTAACCGTGACAAATCGTGGATTCGTATTATCATTATCACATTCGTCATTGCCATCAGGAGCAGTAGCAACAACAACACCACGTCAATAATATATCCTACAACCTACCACACATATGACTACCAGCACTAACAGAGAAAACATAACAAACAAGAAATCAACATCGGCCCACTTCTCAACCAAGTTCGATACCCACTTCCTCGTAAGTCCGCAACCAAACAGCATAAAGCAGCGAAACAGTCCAGAACCCAGCAGACTGAAGATGGGAGAAGTATCTCTCGAAACGTAGCTCGGAAAAAGACTACGACTCAAGATATGATAAACATCTACCATCAATAATCATCAATATCAGCACACTCATTATTGCCACCAACATCATCATCATTAACGGCAGCGATGGCAATGGCGCCATTGCTGTTGTCGTCGTCCTCATCATCCATGCCATCCACAATCACCATCATCGTCATCGTTGTCATCATCAGGATCATCCACATCATCACCATCATTATCATAAACATTATTTTAGATATCATCACCATCATGATCGTCCTCATTGTCGTTGTAGTTAACGTCATAATCATAACCTTCATTTTCATCATCGTTATTTTTTATCTTCACCATTACTATGATCGTTAGCTTTACCGTTGTCTTTATCGTGATTATTGTGGGTTCTCATGATGTCACAAACTGTATTGTGAATACAACCTCATTTCAGAACGGAAGCTATAAAAAGCTATCTACTATCTTCAAAGTATCTATTGCTTTTGCAAATGGCGATAGTTTTTTTAAAGGGCTTGGATGGAGCAACAAAACACTTGGCTGGGTGAACTTACGTTCAAGAAGGACATTGCGAAATTTGTCATTAAAATCTCAAAATATTTCAAGTGATCATTAAGGTCATAACACGTTAATTCAAATTGTGTTTGGAAAGGGAGGTTATCTAAGATGGCACAATCTCAAAATTTGCTCATATTTTAAAAACTTATATTCTGGAGGAGTTTTAGTTGACAAAGAGACAAACAAGCAAAGATGCGAGGAAGCTGAGTATACAGAACAATTCCTGATCCAAAGATACGTCTAGGAAAGAAATGTACGGACGTTACAGTAGATGTTAGTTACACAGTGTCCCATAAGGGAGTGCAGTTAGTAAATGTTCATGTGCTTGAGAGGTCACGTGACAAATACTGAATTTGTTGGTAGGTGACAGATAACGCTGGAGGAATGTTCTAGCACTGTTCCATACAACTAACCTTGAAAGATGAGAAACTTATCCACTCCAATTAGTGATTAATACGCCCATTTTTCGGATTTACAAGACATTATCAAATACTGTCCACTCACTGACCTTCTCTCCCAATTTTTGAGTCTGAACAGACGAACGTTGCACTGACACAACGGCAAAATCACGAACTGCGATGGTGGCACAGCTCAACCGAGCAATAATCGATTGCAGTATACTGTCTCGGTCGCTAATACGCGTTTGAAATTACTTATTAAGACTATAGCTACATTTTGAAGGCAGAGAATGTCTCTGCGCATGTGATTGTAATTTAATTATACTTTGGGTGTTGTGAGCTTGGTATATTTAAAGAGGATCAATTGAGAAACAACACCGATTCAGAACGGATGGATAATTTTGTCAATAGACGAATAGAGAAGTCATTTGTATGGAATGCTTCGTAAACATTGTAAAAACCTGCCTTGCTTGCAGACCTTCATAAACCAAATTATCAAAGTGTCGTAGGAGAAATGATATCGAAAGTCAATTCGCAGCCTTAGCATTTGAGTTCGAGCGTATATAGCATTTTTCAGTTGGCACGCATCTCCAAGACTGTCATTGGTTTTTTTTGTTCAGTTGGTCAAGGTTCAAATCTCTACGCCATACCGAAACGTTGACCAAACATAACACTTCTTTGCTCATAGCCTGATATTAGTTAGCATATTTTTAATCTTTATGAATGTTGTTCTAGATATAGATCATTTTCCTTATATCTTATATAATATCTATCATTTCTTTTATTCCTTCTATGCTCCCTTATCAACTTTCCCAGGTATATCATCCGTTGAATTTGATCAATCCCTTCTCCGTCTTGCAGGTTTACCCTTGTTGTTGGACGAGTCTTAGATAGCACCATCACTATTGTATTGTTCACGTCCATATTCAACCCAAAGTCTTCTCCATGTTTATTCATGTTGTTTAGTAAAGCTAGCAGGTAATACTCTTTCTCTCTCTTTCTCTCTTTCTGGCAGTAGAGGTATGTCGTCGGAATACCGAAAGTTATGTATGTTCCTCCCTCCATGATTTACACATTGCATATCCTCAACAGCTGTAAAGATGACCTCTGTGTACAAGAAAAAAGTCATTGTGATACAATGCAACCTTGCCCAACCCAACTTCTTATTCTCTCTAGGTAATTCATTCTTTTATAGTACAAACTTACGCTGGCTCCAGTAAATAGTATTTTACGAAAGTCAAAGCTATCTATCTCTTTGCTTTTCCAGTCTTTCGTTATATTTGTACTTGATCGACTCGATCAAACGCCTTCTGATAGTTGATGGAACATCCGTAAACGTTCTTGTTTACGATTACAACTCTTTCACTGATATCCTCATGTTGAAAATGCCTTCTCTTGTTAATTTTCACTTGATGAATCCACTCTGTGTTTCTTTTGCTTTATGCTCGTTATTTATCTTGTTGCAGAATCAAATCATTCTCAGAACTATTATTTGTAAGGTGACCGTTCTGAAATCTGTATACTCTGTGATATCGACTTTCCTTTCTAGTCTATGGAAGACAGAGTCATACAAATGCCATGGAGTACCACCACTCTAACGCAACTTATTACAAAATGCAGTGAAGATTGTGAACGTACATGGCCTATGATGAGTAACTCGCGTTTATTCAAGGACTTAAAAACTTACAACCTTAGCAAAATTTTATCGGGCTAGAAACAAAATACACCACTGCTATTTTTGCTGTGAAAAGAAGTAACAATTCATACATATTAAGAGAAAAAGTTCCAAGATTAAAACTTGATGGGGGAATGTTATATTTTTTTGGTAAGAAGGTGCTTGAATCACGTTGTTCTTTTTCTCTTCGGTCCATTTATCTTTGCTTTTCCCACTCCTTTTATTTACAATCTTGAAGAACTGTCTTTTGCAATACTAGTTCAAACTCAATAAATTTATAATTATCAGGATGGAGTAGTTAAATACTTGATCTGAAAGGCTCTTAACAGCTATTGGAAATTGTTTTAATAATACTATTCCCGAAAATCCATTACTTAATCAATGATAATGCAGTAATCCATCATTTAATAACTGGTATTAAGGGAATCCATCATTCAATAACAGGCATTAAGGGAATCTCAGCTCGTTTAATCTTCTCGTCTGTGCACGTTTTCCATATTTTTTATATCTCGTTGACTTAAAATAACAATTGCTGTTCGAAATGAACGGACACCATATTGTGATTATTATCAACTTTACTTAATATTGCTGCACTGAAATAAGCTCAGATGGTTGGTCGAATGTTGAGTCCTGGAAGTCTTATCGTTCCAGTAGCAAACCAAATGAAAGGAAGAAAAAAGCTGAGTGTGGCAAACATTCATCCGGACTAAAGTTTTAAAACGCGATTTGAAATATAAACAGATAATTTGCTTAATGACAGAAAGCCTGAAAGTAAAGTAGTAAATTTAGTCAGCGTAAAAAATCTCTATTTGCACCTTTATACTAAATCACAACTGGTATCAACGATGTCAACGTAAAAGAAGAAAGAAAGAAATGAATAAAACAAACTAGCAAATAAATACCATCATCGAAGATCTATATGTGGAACTTCATATTAGTAGAAGTCGTTAAAGGTGCACCATTAATGGAAACTGATTTCTATTCCATTAGCTTTTTTCAGATCTTGTGTGCTTACTCAGCACAGTAGAATCATTGATCTTCCCAACTGAATACACATATTTACTATCTTACATTTTACTACGACACTGCATCAATTTTGTTATTTTCATTTTCTTCATTTATCAATAAAAGTGGATACTGTATAATCACGACTGTATCTTGCATGAACTTTACTCTGTTTGTCTGTTGATGTATCCTTGCTTACATTTGGATCTATGTGATATTTTGCTTTTCACAATAATTTACCAGTTGATTCCCTTCCTTACTCTTGAATTTTTCATTGTTTTCAGGATCTTGGTAAATGACATATACTCTCACGTCTTAATTAGACGCTCTCCGCCCCACCCCCCTGCTTTGTTATTTGTCAGAGCTCCTTTCTGTTTCAAACTCAAGGGTACATCGTCTTCGTACATTGTAAGTCTCAACGCGTTTGAAACAACTCCCGTAAATTATGGTTTAGGAGTATTGTTGATTGATTGGTTGTATCACTTAATTGCAAAAGTCTTGGAATGCTATCGGAAATTTTGAGATTTGGAATCAATGTCCACAATTTCAAAGATTATTTTCTGTAGTTAAAACTCTTAGCAAATACTGATGTTATGCTAATTCTCACATGTGGAATTTCCTTACTGAGAAATGGAGGGATTGTAAATAATGCCATTTGTAGCTGTTTGATTACGTGAGCTGTTATGGAAATCAATTTGATATAATCTGTCTCTACCAACAAATATGTGAAAAGCGAGGCATGTATGGTCATATTTTTTGTGACGCTCTTTAAAATGCATATGTTTTGATTGACCTGAGGTTTATTCTTCGCCAAACTGTGATTTGATGGCACCTAGGTAATTACCAATGTTTACGCACTACAACAGGTGAAGCTGAAAGCTCGTGTTACAATGTGGGATGACGTACGATTACTAGAGAAAATATTTCATGACAAAGTTTCAGTCTTGATCAATGCACAGAAAATGTACGAGCATTGTAAGAGGAAATGGAAATCACATGGTAGAGAAGGCTCTTAAAGAGATTGTGGCAGATATTAAATCAACGGAAGAAACGATGTTATTGATGATTATTGATGACATTGTAGAAAACGGTGTAGTGAATGAATCCGTCACATATCCGAAAATCATAGTTAAATATTGAAGAATATCTACTTCCAATCCTTTCATGTAGCACAAGTTTTAGCTGAGATCCTTTGATATAAATAAATAAAACGTCAAGAAAATGAACAAAAATGAAGAAAAATTTAAGTCAATAAGCTGATCTGAAGATCGCAGTTATGAAACGCTCTGCAAAACGTTGAGGCTAAAATTTTCATGGCTCTTAATATGGTTTAACTTTATTTTAACACAGTACGTTTAGATTTGGGGTTTTGTAGATCTAAAAGCCAGATCTAAATTTGCAATGTCTACTTGAAAATCACTTGGAAGAGGTATTGTTAAGAAATTGTAAAGGACAATATGGTGGTGTATTGGTAGGAATACTTTTGATAAGTGAAAGAACTTTTGATAAATCTCACATTTCTTTTATACTTGGTGTCTGGGAAGAAAATACTATAACCAGAGCCAATATTATACAAAATCCCTAGGAATTTATTCCCCAAAACTCTCTAAGATGCGAACTAATACACTTGTACAACATTTTCTTGGCAATTTAAATACGTTTGCAATAATAAAAGAGAATTTGTGATCCATTAAACCCCTTGAAGAATACATCGTTCCAAATATGATCTTTAGTTCACCCATCAGTTTGTAATTATGTGAACAAATGAGGCATCCTCATCTTAATAGGTTACAGCGAAGTAAACTTTCAAAAAATGAAACAAACCTTTTGATTGCTTTCATGCATATTACTAATTCAGTAGCTCGCTGCAGTAGACACTGTGATGGTCCTCGGATACCGCGACGGGCGTTTCTTACTAAGTATGAATGTCCAGCTATCTTACAAAGCGATTCTCATTAGCTGTTGGGCTGATGGGGGTAAAAAACATAAGTGACTAGGGCTTTGATAAACAAGACGAGGAACTATGGTAAGCACCGAACTACCCTCTGCAAGTTCATAATGTTAAGGGTGTGGAAGAAAATAAAAATTACCAAACAATCTTTCTTAACTTAGGGAATAATTGTAAGTGGCATTGAAAAGTTGTCTTAAATGGGAAGAATGGAGACAAAAATGATTTATCATGTAGCTAATGTACATGTTCTGAAGATGTGGCTCCTGGTTGTATTCTTTTCAAATCATTACTTATCTTCATGTTCAACTGCATTCTATGTCCAATTGGTGCCTTCCCTAGCAATATAGAAGTTACATAAAGCTCAATTCTCCCTTTCCCAATGTAGCTTGAGGAACAAATAACAAATGACTTATCATATGTAGTTAAAAATCAGGTCACTATATGGGGCGGGACCGTGACCCCAGGTCCTGTTCTCCAGTGCAAATATATTTGCAGTATCGGCGAATATTTATGCCCTGCAATTTCGTAGAAAAATAGAAAGCTTGAACCCAGTGAGCGAATATAGTGCTTCCATAACTTGTTGCACCAGAGGTGATCAACTCATTGGATAAAGTTATCTTGCTGCACAATTAAGCCCTGAAGACATTGCAATAAAGGACGTCGCTCTTCAAGGCAGCCACTCCACTGTTATTTACACATAGCAACGTTGAGTAATGCTGTATATTGTTTGCTGGATGCAAAGTAAATACCACTTGTGATTAGTGTCTGGTATTCGATACGAATGGGCTTGCACTACTTATACTATACATTGTGTGATTTCAAATCATCTCTAAAAGATGCTTTCTCTTGCATACACACTTTCGTGCATGCTTACCGGGCTCGGAATGGGGTTTGTAAGGGTCACAGAACCCTCTACTTTTATGCAAGGCAATAACTTTTGACTTAAGAAATTTTTACTCACACACAAGAAAAAGTGAATGGACTTCGCTCGCTTATCAGCCACGTTTACTCTTTGCTACACCCTCTAACCCCATCCCATTTCTTATTTTTCTGGATCTAGCACAACGTGCATCACTATCAAGTACGACAAATGTATGTAATTCAATGATCCAATCTCATTTACTTACCATCGCTTTTTCTTTAACTCCTTTATCTTGCTTATCCAATTTCTTTACTAAAACCACCTCAGCCCTTATCCGAATATTTTTGGAAAGGGGTTTCATGTCTTAGTTTTAGACTCCTGTCCACATGTAAAGACTTTTAGGCCACTATATGCAGAGGTTTTCTTGTAGGGTTATCGGACTGGAAAGTTTTGGAAAACGACGATTCGTCTTACTCGTGCATACCAAGGCTGACCGCGTAGGCTACGGTAGTGATACTCGGAGATATGAAGAAACTTACTGATCATAGAAGATAGAGAGAGAAGGATAAGAAAACCATACGCGCAACCAGAGATTATGAAACTCTGTGGTTCATAATCTCTGCCGCAAGAAAGGGCTTGACAAATGAGAGGGCATGACGAAGAGTGAGTTCTCTTCAGGTAACAGATCGCTAAAAGGTTCTTTCTCTCAACTACAGGTTTCGTACGGTAGATGAAGTGAAAAATTGGCAATTTCTTATTTACGATGTGAGTCCTCCCACAGGACAATGGCCATATGTGAAAGAACCGCACATGGTAAGTTATAATAACCTCTTATTTTCTTGCAGAAGTTGTAAGTATTTTCCTTGCAAGGCCCCTTTTTAAGCTAAAGTCGGTCGCACTTGATCTCAAGCCGTCTCTGAATAAACCCTCAATGGTATCCCCTGCAAAATTTCCAAGGATCGAGCGAGGTCTGGCCACTGAACTCTAAAAAGAGTATTTTTCTATCGGGCTTTCGGTCTGGCCGGACACTGTTCTGCGAATCTCTTCCTGTGCCTCGTTTTCACCTTCGGCGACGTTTTTGAACCATATAGAAACGAGGTATGCACAGGTCTTTCAATCCATCCTGAGATCAATTTTAAGTTATGGTTATGACAGACTATATACATCAAAAATGTGGTAAATTGCCGCTAAAAGTAAGCTAGGTGACATGGCCATTACAGAACAGGGTGAAGCAAAATGGAAAGCTTTCAAATATGCAAGAGTTGTACTGAAAATGTTCCAGATGGTGAGTGACATGTGCTTTCATTTCAGACTCGGTTTTGCTTTGACATACCTACCAGGAAATTTGCAGCAAGCATGCTCAAAGCAAGATCAAACTCGATTGATGCATGTTTTGCCAAGCTGATTTATCAGACTGTATTGAAACTAGAGAAACTTTAAAATTTATTGCAGTCAAGTATTGTAATCACCGACATTGTTCATTGTTTCTTTCCAAATTCCAGGGAAAGTCTTTTCTTTGCAATTTGCCAAATAGCACAATTTCGTTGGACGTACGTACCGTAACCGGGGCCTTTGTACTGTAACAACATCAAACTTTAGCCTACTCAGTTTTCTACTTTATAGACTTTTATGTGATAAGATTCCGTTGATTCAAAATTAAGGAACTTGTAGCCCTGAGCATTTATACCACCATCTACTATCTAGCTACAACATTGTTGCAACACTTCATTAAATTATAAACTTCCTAGCCTAAAACAGGTGTTAAGAAAATAATTAATATTTTCGACAGTGGATGTTTATGTTAAGAAAAAGTTGTACCGGCCTTTCATGCAGGGAAATTAAATAGTGGAAGGTTTTCTAATTCGTATTTTAATTTAGACGTGTGCATGTTTTATTTTGAGAATTGGCACCAGGTTAAAGGAGGGGCAGAGGAGCTTGTATATGTGGCTGACCAGTCAGGAAGATCTCTTGAAGATACTGGGAAAGTGAGAGAATAGTTTCCCTAAAAGGAAACAATAGAAAGATTGTGCTGTATTAATTACATTTGCTGACAGATAGTGCAATATTCCTTGATGCCTTCCTTGTATTTTAATTTCCTTAAAACCTGTAGATAATAATAAATTAACACAATTTATTAGTTGTATAGGCCTTAACCTTCCTCAAGTATGATTTTCAAATATATATGAGATTATGTATTCCTTTATACAAATTGTTAAAGTTAAGGAACCACAAATTTTGAGAATGTTATTAATCCCATCTATGATGGAATATGCCCATGGGACTTCCAGGATAACAGTATATGTATACACAATGTAGCATTCAAAATAAAGAAAGAAAGAAATGTAAACAAACACAAATGGACATCTTGCTTTGGCATTTTAATGTCCATTTTCCGGCACAATGAATATATTGAAGACGTAGACCCACATTTTGACATTCAGAATACAACTGTAAACAGACTCTTTTCCCTATAGTATACATCATCAATCGTATGGCCAGTGAACAACCAGCAGAAAGTCTATTTGAAAAATGATCAGGATCAGGTATTATGTAGAATGGCCTAGAAATTACATTTATTGTTTAAAAAAGATCCTGCTAAGTTGCTTAATTTGTTGGATCAGCTTACCTGTCATCTCTGCCTTAAAGTGATCCTCCAACATTTATTTTGTGTTCACCATAACTACTAGTTTTAACCTATACTGATAAGGGAGGGCCTGCGTGTACTGTATGTAAATAACTCTGGTAAAATTTGATGGATTTTCTTGAGGGAATGATAAAGATTCAATTATTGCAAGAAGTAAATTTTAACTAGGATCAAATATTACCAAATAAAATATCACAAATACTGGTATTGACACAACAGGGCTAGAGATTATTGCCCTCTTTTAATTGATATAAAACATTTATAGACACTATCTTGTGTACTGTATGTCATAAAAGCAATTCTTTAGAAATGTGGTCTACACCAAAGCTTGTACTGGGTATAAATGCAATATTTAGGTATATATTCTATAGAAAAGGAACACATAGAAACAATTGCAATATAATCAGATGACAAAACTAGTTATTATTGATTATGTGCATTGAACAGTTGATTGCCGTTAACTACATAAAATAATATCAAGCTGGGTTTGCCTGCCTCATGCTAGTTTTGTATATTAGGACTTATTACTTAAGTGAGAGTACAGGTTTCAGTATCTTCGTTTGTCCTCTGGGAGATGAAAATATCATTATCATGCAAGAGCTTAAATTTCCATACTATCAAATTCTATTCCATGTACAGTGTTCTCCCTGGAGTGTTTTTGGGTGAAGCCTGCTATGCTGCACCCATTCCAACTATGCTCAGCAAGAGCACTTGTACACCAAAAGAATTGAGTTTTGAGTAACATTAATGGGCTGCATAACAAACATCGATCAACCAGTGAATGTGCTTGACAAAAACCACATCAATCTCAACACTCATGACACTTCAAAACACTTCTCCCAATGATGGAGATTCCATTCCAACACATTTTCAGGTCAAAAATAGCATAATCTTCCAGGGCTCAAAATGCCCCCTGGGCCCCACTTTTTTGTGCTGTTAGGCACGAATAATTTTCCATGGAGAACACTGACATGGGCTTTTTTACTAAAGTCACAAGTTTGACATTCAGCCTTAAAATTGTTACTAATCTTATGAACGAGAGTCACAATTATGATGATGATGCAGTTTTAACACTGTGCACTCCCCTTTTCAGAGGCTATGACAGTGGCCATGTACATGGGACTTGTTGGAGCATAGAGCACTTTAAGACCGGATGCCCTTCCCAGCGTCACCAATGGTCCTTCCGGGATTTGAACCCTGACCCTCTTGAACTGACTGCAGGGACCTTATCCACTAGACCACTGCGACTCTAGACCACAGTGGTTCACAATGCCAATGTGCAATTTTGTGGCACTTAGTTTGTTAGGCAATTTACCAAATATATTACTTATTACTGTTCCCTTTTCATTTTTATAGGTGGTTGCACCAGTTTGTATTGCATTGGTAACCATGTTCAAATCATACTCATATATCCATGTCAAACATCCCAGCACATGGTTTAACATTACACTGAAGTTTCCATTCCATTATGAAGCAGGAAAGACTATATTTATCACTAATTTAAGCACGCCAGAGGCCATGTCATTTACGCCAAGTGTATCATCCATGTCTTGGAGTTTTGTAGGAGTTCAAGGTCTTGCTACATTGGTGTCAGTTTTGATGCTTCTCCGTTACATTTGCACACATGGGAATACAAATATGGATGCTGTTGCCAGAGTGGTGAGTAGTGGCAAAATTTTTCATAGTACTGAAAAGTTTTTTTGTCTGACACTTTTCAGAGTACAATATCGTCAGAATTGAAAATGAGAAGAAAATCATTAGAACTTAACCCAAATGTGTTTTAAAAGTAGCCAATCACAAATCTGATTGCCAGATTGATGTTGTTTTGACTAATCAGTGTCTACCAATCTGAGTGGTTAACTGAAAAGGCCCAATGGAAAGACAAATCCTTTCTGGTGGATGCTATGATGGCTTTCTACTTAATCATCTTCTTGAAGTTACATGTATGTATTTTTAAGTTTTGTGATGTTTGTCTGCCATGGACAAGATATCCATTCATTACAACAGGAATCAATAAGGTGATAGGGGTCAGCTATTTAAACAGATATCTCGTCCATGGCAAATAAGGAACTGCCTCGTGAACTTGTGTTGGAACCATAATACACAGTATTGATATACCTTAAGGGAATTTTAATGGTAGATCAAGCAATCCGCCTAATCCATCACAAAGTGGCAGAGTTAAGTTTGGCAGACAAGGAAAAGATTCTATTGATTTTGATAGTTCACAAAAGAAATTTTTTATATTGGAACAAAGTTTGGTGAAGTTGTAAAAAATCTGCCAAATCTGCCAAAATCAGTTCCTGCAAAAATTAGTTTCCTTAAGGTATATAACACTATATATAATGAATAGAAGGTAAGAAAGAAATTTGCTTTCATTTTAAGTTGTTTATATCCTATTTTACTGGTCTTATCAGTTTCATTTCATTCATACTATGTTTTGGTGACTTCAGGAGGGGGAGTCAAAATTGCAGTAGTTCCAATACAACATACTACATACCAGTCTTGAGGATACGTAATCTAGCACAGTACTGGCAAATAACATTAGAAATTATGATCAGGGTAACAAAATACAATTTGACACACAGTCACTGGGAGTCTCGAATGATTCCTAACTGTGAGGGACAATCCAACTTACTTGTGAGTCAGTTGTTTTTGACGGTTAAGTGTCGCTTCAGCTGTATATAGCCAATTATTCCACCCTGCTGTATATATGTGATACAAGGAATTCAGGATTGACCAACAGGGTAAGCTTGTTGTTCTACTTTGGGAATAATTCCTAGGCTAAAATGTGTTGTTATACTGAACGGTGCTGTTAGGAAACCAGCAATTTTTATGTTATTACATCATCCCACCGTGTATAGCATTCTTGTGAGTGCTTATCAAAACTTGTGGTTGTTTTGTTTTGTGGTATGTTTATGGAACACCACCAAAGTCTGGTAAGAGAACTCACATGGCATCATAAGATGTCTTGAGTTAAACACTTGTTTATTACAGAATTTGTAGTAGTATACAATCCAAGCTTTGTCTTTACAAATTGTGTATGTGCAGTTTTACAAAGTGGAGAGTCATCTTTGAGACGAGTGTTGGTTTTAAACAGTTTTAAGGCAATTTCCGTGGATGTGTATTTTTTACCCACCAATCAATGGTGCATATATTTTACCCGCCTTTGCCATAATTGGGAACTGCTTCAGTCTACAGTGTAAGACCATTTTGCAAACTGTAATTTACACTGTTGCAGCATATTACATAGATAAAAATATCACCAGAGTTACTTAATTCTATGAACGCAGATTATACATAACAAATAACACTAAACTTGCTTGTAGTATATTAGGCCTTTTGTACTGATAGTGTGCATAGGAGTTTATTCTGGCTTCCCTTTTTCTTTGAACAGGATGCAATCCTAAGTGTTTTCATGGCAATTTCACTTGCAGTTATAAGCAGTTTATGGATCTATAAGATTGTAGCACTGGAACAAAATGTACATAACGATATCACAATTGTGTATACAGAAAAATACCAGGAAGATTGTGTTCAGAATGGGAGCTGTGAGAAACACATTACAGAGTTTTTGCAATTGTACGCTGCAGCGGTAAGTTGTGATGTCTGAGTAGAAGTTTCCTTTGCTTATTAGAAGTGACATTCATTGGTAATTGTAAGATGGCTGTTACACATGCAAGCAGCGTGATTAGAATGGGTGCACCTGGAATCTAAGCACCACCACTGCCATGGACAATCCTTTTGACTTCCAGTAACTATTTCAACTGCTTATAAAACAGTTTTTGACTGAGATTTGGGGATATACATATTAAAACTACTTTGAGTGGAGATATTTGTTTTAAAAGTTTAAGGGAAAAGGCTACATTTGGAAAAATATTTTAAATGAATGTCATCAATGGAGAAAAACCCTTATAAACCAAACTTTTCAAAAAGGGAGGATTTGAAAATATCCAGTGAATTTGTCACCACCAGGATTTGAACCTGGGACCCACACATGCAAGGTGTGCTGCTCTACTAAGTGAGCAATGGTGACCCCGTGGTAACATAGTCCGCTTTTCTTTAGTTGCCACTTTAGCTTCTAATACTCCACTGGAATGCATTGCATCCACCTTGACACAATTTTGAGACCAGTCTCACTGCACCATGTGACGTAGCCATTGAAGGTTTTACCCATACCCATGTGCCATAGCAATTGAAGATCTTAAAGAGATACTAGAGAAATGTGAAAATGTCACCACCAGGATTCAAACCCGGGCATTCACAGCTGGCTGCTCCACCAACTGAGCTATGGTGATCTATGTTACCTCTTCCAATTTGAAATGGAACCTGAGAGAGTATTACAGAGTAACAATTCACAACTGTATCATTATTGGGTAGTGCACCTCTCCATGTACATGGACATTGCACATTGAGTTGTATCAGTTTCGGGCTCATCATAATGTGCAGAACTTAGAAAGCCCTATGCATATGTAATCCATTCTTTTATTAGGAGAGGTGTTTGCAATTGGGAAATAGCCATTGCCTAACTTTTTTTTATTCATTTATCGTCTTTTATTCCCATTCATGGGGTTTGACGGTACCCATATTCATGGGACTTGTTATTGGAGCATAGAGCGCTGTAAGACCGCATGCCCTCCCTGACGTCACTAATGGTCCTTCCAGGAATTGAACCCTGACCCTCACGATCCTCTTGATACCGCCAAGAATTAACACTGAAATTGTGCAACAAGATGGATTCAAAATGTACATAAATGAAGCAAATACATAAATTCACGCAGTTTTCTAGTTTTGATATCTGCTGTATGCTAGAAAATGAGCACTTCATCACTTTAAGTGACAGAGCGTGTCTGGCGTTGAAGGCTCAGAAAATGGATCTTTTACAAGATAAGAATACAATATTTGCTATTATAAAAGGGCACGAGAAAAACAACTTTTAGATAAGAGAGAGTGGCTAAAAAGAGATCCCTCAAACCTGAAGAAAGCTAGCTTGACTAGCCGAAATATAAGTTTATAAGTATAAATACAGTAAAGTGTTCCTGTGCCGTTCTAGACAGATTCTTGTTTTATATCGATTATATTATAACGTCAGTCTTTGCATCTCTTCGATCCGGAACTGTATCAGGCCTGGCTTAGTCGTTTTGGGGTCCTTTCCGTTTTATTCATCCCTTAAACCTGCCTAACTAGACAAGCATCTTGGCTGCTGCTGAAAAGATTCTCGCATACGTTTCAAATTCTTCGCCATTCTTTTGATCATAGATAGGTCCTCGTATTTGTAGGGTTTCAACCTGCTACTGTGAAACACTATCTGATCACATAAATTGTAACGTTTACTCGTGTAGTAATGGCCTTGATTGGAGACGAGTCAGTTCAGTTGTTAGTGCGCAGGCCTAGCTACCAGAAGGTTATGGTTCGATTCCACCCTCGTCCTTCAATCTAAAACTCTTACTACCAACCCAGCAAGAAATGAGTGCCTGGCATTATCTGGTAGAGAGAGGCAGCGAGAAAAGAAACTGACCACCCTACTTGACTATGCTGTGGCTAAAGAAACGTGACTCTCTACCACAACAAACCCCTACGCTCTGTAACAGAGCATGCGACTACCGTTACCTTCAAATTGCCTTTATTAACTACAACATGACATGTACCACATTTAACACTTGGAGTCTCCTTAATCCATTGACGAACTGGCCCGCAAGAGAACACCACCTGCATCTAAACAACGCTAACTGTCTCTAAACAACGCTACCTGTCTCTAAACAACGCTAACTGTCTCTAAACAACGCTAACTGTCTCTAAACAACGCTAACTGTCTCTAAACAACGCTATCTGTCTCTAAACAACGCTAACTGTCTCTAAATAACGCTAACTGTCTCTAAACAACGCTAACTGTCTCTAAACAACGCTAACTGTCTCTAAAAATATCTAACGCGACCCCTCAAGATATCTTGCACTGAGCTAAAAAGTGTCTGTGCCCAAACAACGTATGTCCTCAGTCAAACCACAGATATTGGCGGTCAAATAACGAGTGTCTGTGACGGCTCTCAGAAGTCCACGGTCCACCAACGATGCTTAGGGCTTCATTCAACTCTGTATACCCAATAGTGTCTCGTAGATCATAAGTAAGGCGTCTTAACAGCAATAAAAATTTGTATGGGAACCGAGTAGTTCAATGCTTCTAGAATAAGATGTTCCTGTAATAAATCCCTCGAGAAAAACTCAAATTGCCTGGAATAAACCATTTTGTGAAGTAGAATACCTCCCCAACCCCTAGAGTACACGCCCTACCAGATGGAAATACCCACCAAGAGCCCCCCGTCTGAGCTGGAGGAAGGCAGTGGAGGACGATCTAAGAACTGGGGGTCTTACAAGACATCTAGACAGGAATCCAGTTGCGGAAGCCTCGAGAATAGCTGCTGGCACGCTACAGTGGAGGGGATTTGTTAGAGATGCTACATCCATCGCCAGCAACAATCGTTAGCGATTTCTGCCATAAGTACAAGTAAGTACAAGTACCTTCCCTACTGTGTGATACTGATTCATTTTCTTACAAAAATAAACTGCATTTCTAATCGGTCGTTTGTTAACATGTCTGTAAATCCGAAGTTCAATTCTTTGTGTTGCACAGTTTGATAATAACTCTTTCTGAAAGGGCCAATTTTAAATATTACTTTTCCTCGTGAATATTCCCCAACCATCCCCTAAAAGAGAAGCACGTGAAAGAAGACAATGGTGCTCCTGGTAATTACGACGAGTTTCCACTGCATTTTGTTTGTCGATGGCTTTCAGAAAAGAGTCAGAAACTTTGGATTTGTGCAATTATGTTTTGATGTTCTGATCAATAATAGTAAACGTTATCTTAGAAGTATGGTTATACGCATCAGAACTTAGAATGGAAAAAGCCTGGGTACCAATAAACGCAAACTACCTTATTTTCAGGGTACTTTACGATGCGATCAAATAGTTACGAGGGAGAATCGGTGTCTCGATATCGCTTCCCTTGACAATGCCAAAAACCACTCGGAATTAAAAAAGGAGCTGTTTGTTGGAATGCAATGGAAGTGGTTTTGCCTTTATTTTCTCAATCTGCGTTCTGATCATAGTTTTCTGACATGCGTCATCCACTTGTGCGTCATTCTAAGGCACAAAGACAACTCCCACACTCATCTTCCAAACAACGGCCATAACAATTGTTACGCATAATCACTAGTGCTTGTCTTCTTCAACTGCGGAAACATTCAACTGAAATTACTTCAGCAAATTGCATTCATTGTTTATCACGATCTGAGTTTCCACGCTTAATAAATCGTCATGGCTTCCAGACTTTATGTTATCTGAAATTATCATTTTAAGGACATAAATGTTAAAAGCCATGACAACTGGCTCAAGAGATCACGAAAACTAACTTAACAAAGCTGCAACTTCCTTCAAAAACTGTTTGTTTAGAACACAACAGACTGAGTTTATGCCAAGCAGCTTTTTGTGAACCCGTTGTGGTTCGCTCTGACTGTATTATTTGGCAAGAAACTTAAAGTATTTAAAGTATTTGTAGGTCAATCCTAGCGCATCATTGATGTGCAAACTAAAGAGCTCGTTCTTCAAGGTTATCCACATCGACAATGAACTGCTTCCTATACCGGCCTACATCTTTCCAGTATCTTTCCTCATCGAACAGCTTCTCATTGGAATATCTATGTTTTCAGCAACGCCATGGTTAATCTATGCAAAATACACAGACCCTGAAATGCAAACAGTTGCTTGCATATGCTAAAATCCAAAGAAATTAGTTGACAGAAATGTTAGATCTATATGATTGCTAAACTTGATACTGAATAGGATAATTTCGAGTAAAACAATGGCAAAAGGCCATGACGGGTTCTTAAGTGGGAAAACTCAGATCACGACAAACGACGAATACCATTCTCTGACGTCATTTCATTGTGAGGCCTTCACCAGCTCAACTTCACCCGTGGGGAGCTTTGAATGAAGTTTACTTTTTTGAAGAGCTGTGGCTGTAGGATTCTTGATTATTTTGCCCCTGGAAACTTAGGTAGAAATGGCAATTAAGGCTTGTCTCTTACCCCAATCTGTAGCTTTCGCTATTCTACACGGAGAGTCATTTGTATCTTTTAGTGTCGGGTTACACCAAAAAAATTCCCCTCCTGATGCTGTTCTCTTGGATTACATCCTTTCTTATTTATTTCGATTTAAGGGTCTTGCTTGCTCAGAAAGGTGTCTTTCTGCTTGATGTTCCCTACATCAAAGTCTTCTCTGGGTCCTCAATCACTACATGTCTTAACATTTCTGGGTCCTAACAGTTCTGTGACGTGCGATTTCCATATATTTCAAGTCCTGACACACTTTATCCTGCTCGCAGTTATACTGTATATCTTTTCCACCTTCCCTTCTTCTGAAGGTTGCGGATCAACTCTCGTCTTGCATATAAAATAAAAAAGCTACAAATACACCGCACTCTACCCTACTGCTGTTGGAACACTATCCTCATCAGGATCGAGTACTTCAAGAACTAAAATTCAAAACATGATGATGATAACGATGACGGTGATAATAGTGATGATGATAACAACGATATTGATTATCATGGCGACAACAACGACAATCACGGCAGTGATTTACAACTTTACAAGTAATCATTGCTGCGTATATGCGGTGTAGAGTCTGTCAGTCTGTTTATCTACTTTTCTATCTACATATATTCTGTCAATAAACATGAATGATGATGGTGCAGGAGTGTATCGAACCTGGAAACTCTTGGATTGTCGACAAAACTATGCACTCTTTAGTACATCGGTTAAGTCGCCCTTTTCGGTGTGGAAGATCCTAAATCCGACCTCCGCCAGCGCCGTAAGCATTTCAAGTTTGAGTTCTAGACTATGCATTTCACGATTGCTAGTGTGTCTGCCTGAGTACTTATCTACGGAAAACGGCACTGATGAATCTGATAGCGAAACGGACAAAATAGGTTGCTGATGGGGTGAAAATTTGGGATTGACTTGAGGGATTGTCGACTAAACTATACACTTGCAAAGTACCCGTCATACGACAAGCATGGCTGAGTAGGTTCGATACATTTGGATTGACAATAAGAAAAATCAAAGAGTTCTTAGGAGATATGACAAAGACGGCCTTTAGCAAACAATGAACTCGTATCAAGATTACTTGCAAGTTTAATTACTCTGAAGTCATTAAGAACATTGGGCCGTCACTCCCCTCAATATATGAAGAAAATAATTGTCAATTACTTCAGATGATGAATTTGACCGAGACCGGTATTCTTTCCCAGGTCAATTTCTCATCGCCATGAACAGAAACTGCAACATTGTCAAGGTAACAACGAATTTGTGCGGTAGATACTGGTTAATCAGTAGCGGAGTTCACTAGTGGAGTTGCTTTTAGGTCATCAGGAGAAAATCGGCACAGTTATGGTTCTTTTCTCTTGCAAAGGTCCTCCATGCTCTACATAATAACTTTACTGGCAAACGCGTTTCGCATGTTAGCGATGGGTTTGATTTCGGGGTTTTTACCACTTTTCTTTACGGCAAATAACTTCAACACTTAGGGAACCTGCGTCATAAAACAACAGTTTCACTTCTTACCGATTTCTGCAGGAATAGTAACGCTTTAGACACATTTTCCAATTTGTGGATACGATGTTTTCCACGCGCTAAAATAGAAATAGCAAAGAAAGTATTAGTATGTATGAAGAGAGACCTAAATATCTGAACAAATTCCTGGAAACAAACGTCCTTATCATGGCACTGCGACAACATGTAAATTTCTGTATCTTGACTGGAAAATTATTTCAATTTTAAACTTGCTAATAGTTTTGGAAGTATCAACTTAAGACACAAAAATTGATTGGTTACTAAATTACGGACATGGATATAGACATGACGTCAACAAAATAATGTCCCAAAGAACGTCTTTCTTTCTTAATAGTTAAAGCTGGCATGTACAATCAGACTGAAATTTAAGGCTTTTATAGGCCAGTCCTTGCCAGAATCGCACAGACAACTCAAATGTTGATAAAATTAAGACCAATCTGGAAGGATAGAAAGATCTCAATCTGCTCCAAAATCAGGCTCATGCGCTCGCTAGTAATCTCTACTTTCTTATATGCTTGTGAGTCTTGGACCTTAACAGCCGATCTCGAAAGAAGAATACAGGCAATAGAGATGAAGTGCTTTCGAAAGCTCTTGAACATCTCCTGGAAGGACCACGTCACAAATGAAGAAGAGCGAAACAGGGTGAAACAATCGATCGGGCCCTATGAAGACCTCCTAACCACTGTCCGAAAGAGGAAACTCCGGTGGTACGGACATGTGATAAGATCTGAAGGGCTGGCAAAACAAATCCCGCAAGGAACAGTCCCAGGCAGAAGAAAAAGAGCCAGACAGAGAAAGCGGTGGGAGGACAACATCCCAGAGTGGACAGGCTTGATCCTGTCTGAGGGAAAGAGGAAAGCAGAAAAACGTGCCGAGTGGAGAGAAGTGGTTAAAAAATCATTAATGGTGCCCATACGGTCGACCAGACTAAGGGATGAGTAAGTAAGTAAGTAAGAGTAATTATTAACAATAAGGCTTGGTGTCAACCAAACCTGTTTTCCCACAACTCAGAATGATGCAATCAACATATGTTCTCTTATCTGCATATTTCTACCATCAGTCTTCTCATCTAGTTTATTTCTTTTGGTAGCTACTTTCCAATACAAACATATAAACAGTTTATCTTCTGCTTTTACTCTTGTGGAAATTGAAATATTCTTTCTGCTAACTACTGTGTCTTTTTTCTCATCTAGTTTATTTCTTTTGGTAGCTAGAATCCCTCTACTGTCCAATACAAACATACAAAAAGTTTATCTTCTGCTTTTACTCTTGTGGAAATTGAAATATTCTTTCTGCTAACTACTGTCTTTAATAAAAACAGTAACTTTGTTTATTACAAGTGGAAGAGTTCTCTTTTCTAAATGATAGCATGATGCAGATCAGCTGTAGGTGACAGATGTATTGACTACTTCAATTTCCACAAGAGTAAAAGCAGAAGATAAACTGTTTATATGTTTGTATTGGAAAGTAGAGGGATTCTTTAAAAAGAGCAGCAAGAAAAATCTCTGTGTTAAAAACAATAAAGAGCTTTTGAGAACTAGCAAATTAATCCCAATATCAATCTTGTATATTCTACAGAGAGCGGCTTTGAGTCTTACTGTTAAGGAAGCGATTTATGGAGCATGCTGTTCATAGGAGAAAGGGTAGCCTATGGCGTTGCTAAGGGATGACAACCCCTTTGATGGCTTCTTGAACGAAATATTGAGAGAGGAATAAGGCGTAGGGTTCAAAACAAGGCTGAATCCAGAAATGTGTTTAAGGACATAGCTTAGCTAGCCTACCTACCTGATCACTTAGGGGATGTGGGGAAGGGGTGAATTGGCAACCTTTACATTCCTCCTTCTGCAAGCATTTGCCAATGCATAGGAGTACGCTAGGATGACAGATAACGTAGCAGAACAGAAGTGAGAGGATATTGTGCTGATTTCACTTGAGTAATAAAAAATGCCGACAATATTGCATCAACTAGCTGGCCAAGCTTTTCCTTACTTAATTGCCCGACAGGGCTTATTTATTAATTTAAAGTATCGTCACTAATTTCTCTGTACCTGTCGTTTCACTTCAAGATAAACTTCCTACAAGCAATGATAGCATCACAATTCAAGGCTTATTCTCTGTCTGTGATGTATATTACGTCATATTTGCAAAGACTGCTTCATCTCCTCCCGCATTCTCATCCCCATTAGAGTTACATCCCTTGCTTCTGGTACATTATTCATAAAGAAGGGCACAAAGTCCTGCGGACCAAGCCTTTACTTGTTATCTGGATTGATCTTTAATGTCTGCCTGCTCCAGGTTACTCCAGCTTACTACCTTCTCTGCTAGCTATTTTATTTATTTGTATCTCATGCAGACCTCCGGGTATCGTTTCGTATCTCTGATCCAAGGAGGGGCAAATCGATAAAACAGTTCGCACTATTCAGACTCTGTACTTTCAGTCATCAGGCCATTGGGAACAGAAGATGAGCATTCTTTCCAAACATGTCCGAATTGTGTATTATTTTCTGTACTCCTTGCCAATTCTCGATGTATACACTGCATCTCTGTCCCATATTTTCCGTTCTGGTTATTAGTAACTTATAAATCAATAGTAACTTACTGCCGAGGCCACAATAATTTGATAAAGAGACGGTAGGAGTAACATAGTAGCATTGTATTTGTTTTCTTATTCCATGACGGTAGTCTGAGTTTACCGTGATAACATCTATCAAGGCCTTGAGTATTTTACTGACGTGAGTGATTTTACAGTTTTAAGGCTTCAGAATCACCCTCTCAATTAGTACAAATAGGAACGGTCAAAAAGTACATACTTTACCGCGTCCCACTTCAAATCGCCGAAAGCTAATGATGAAAGTGCCTGCCGTAAAGCCGTAAATCTAATCGTCAATATACTGTAAGAGGCAACTACCTTGTCTTCGATAGTTTTGGGTGTTTACAATAACTCCATTACCTTTTAATGGATAATGTCTTCAAATTTGCGTACTAAAATGTTTTGACACAGCCCTCGCCACCCCTTCCATCATATTATTGTAGTATTAAACCATTATCTCACCTTCTACCTAGTAATAGCAGGATGCCATACGCTGCCCTTAAGACTAGAAGAACGCTCTCGCAGTCGGAACAACTTCCGAGCATTATATGCTTGTTCTTTGTAGAAAAGACATTCATTACTATATTCACACAATGACATCCAATAAAGTAACTGACGCCTTTATGAACTAAAAACCAAGAATTCATGTGACGATCTGCCTTTCTCGAACTCCTCAAGTGATATTTCGTACGAAGTCTTCTAGAGGGCAATCATAGAACATGCTGAGAAATCCATGCCAAGGATTTCCGTATTGCTGCATCCAAAGTTGGGATGTGATTTGTGAAGAACTTGCAAATGATCGTAAAAAGGTACAAGCGCATTTAACTATGAAGTAACAAACAGGCTCTTATCATAGCATCATAGTAAGTTCCCTTACTAGAGTTTATCATTCTAAGGATATCGTGTATATCAACTGTTAGAGAGATAGGTATGAACACAGGCCAGTCGTAATGCTTATATCATGTTTAGCATCTAACTGATTGGAAAGTACATCCCCACTCCAAAGCAGATAACGCCTAATACTGTGTGACACCTACCTGCTTAAAATAAAATATTTGATAAACAAAGTTGCATGGATTGCCCTTCATTAGCATCGCTAGTGCTACGTTTTTTAAGAGGGGTATTTAACATCATGAATCGAAACAGATGACAAGTAACATGGGCATATCTGTCTTCCTCAACAGATGAAATTTAACCGCCAAACAACTGCTCTGAAGCGCTGACGATAACTACATTCGATCATCCCTAAACTTATATTGTAACGGATAAACAAATTCTTGTTCATTTTTAGGAATGTCCTGAAATATATAAATGTGGGAGAGGTGAAGACAGTTTTTTCGAAATTCTCTCCCTTAATTCCACTGACACTTGTCAGGATGTGATGTAAAACGTATAATAAACAACTACGAAAATTGTTTTGAGGGTAAACAACGAGAAAACGAAGTGCGGTGCATGCTAAGAGAAGAAGACTTTGATCAAATCAGGCTGTAGAGAGAGTTAAACATTATTAATGGCTTGGTTTGAGCATGCAAGTCAACGGAATTTTAGGCAATAGCATTCCTTTTATGATTGTTAGAGGTTAATTTATGTTTCTGAACCATGAAATACTGTGTTACCCTAGCTCCATTCAACAAAAATCTAAACCTTTTAAAGCAATAGTTCCACCAACAGTTCTAAACGCCCAAGAGACATGGACATGACAACCTAAATGTCTTCCTAAACTGCTACCTACGAAAAATGATAAAATTCTCTTGCAAAGGTCACATACGGAGAGAAGACGCAGTTGCAAGAGTAAACTTAAAGCCACTTCACCAAATATTGGACATAATAAACTCAATCACTCTTTGACGTATCCTTCAGCTGCCTGACTATGGCCGGACTAAATCACTGAGTCCTCCCCTTGTCATTGGAAAGGGGGTCGTTGGAAAACAACATGGAGACGAACACACATGAAAGACCTAAAATTTGCAAACATTACCTACACCTACAGAGACGCAAAATCTCTGGTAAACAAATTCGTCCACGTATAAAAACGAGAATATCAATAACATAACAATTTCGTCATGAAATTTTGTGTGAGACCTTGATCATACTCGAGTCCTTTGATAATAAATAAACCTTTTATCTAACTTAATTGTGTAAAAAGTAACTTTTTTTACGTAGACGATGATGAATATTTAATATCAAAGAGATAATGTATCAGTAAAAAGATTATATCTAGCCTGGCACGTTATACACAGCTTCGAAGGATTGCTTTAAATATTTATAAATCCATTAGTTTAAGCTAAATGTATGTATACTTGAATATAATCGAGTTTGATTCGACAAAACCACGAAAAAGCATTCGTTTTATATATAATACTCTTGATTCTGAGTCACGAAAACAAGAAGGACATTTTCAGAAATATTTTCAAAATAACAAACAATCATTTCCGCTTTTTACAAACCTCGACCTGTGGGATTTGCTTGTAAATAGAACTATTCTTCGTTTATCAATAGTTTTAAACCTAGTTTAGGGTTTCGCGTAAAGTATTGAAATTCTGGACTTATTTTTCTTATTGATAGTTAGCAACATCTGAATAATTGGATGTTCTCTGTTCGTCTTTTTATGAATCGGGATAATAAGTGTAAAGGTTTCACATGATTTCGTGTGTTCCTTCATTGCTAAACGTTTTACCTCACACCAAAAATATGACATACACACACACATATATATATATATATATAAATATTTAAATCAATGTCTTTGATTTATTTATCTAATTTACATAATTTATTAATATATGATGTTTCTATGATAAATCTGCAAATGAAAAAGACATGACCAATTGGAAAAAGAAATCAGCGTCGTGATATTCGCCTTGAACAAAATCCAGTTTTAATGTCTATTCATATATAAAGATAGATAATGTCAATAAACATGAAGCCATGTAGGGCTGGCCGGGATCATTAAGGTGCTAGTCGAGGTGAGTATTGGGATTGAAGTCGCTGATCATCAACTATACTAATACACCATTTAGGTCAGGGTTAAGTCAGCGCACCGGGTTCGATCCCCACCAACACCAAAAGCAATCATGTTTATTGACAAAATATGTATTCTATGATTATCATTATTGCCTGCCTAAGTACTCATGTAAACCTCTATCTATCTATGTATCTATCATTCTATCTATATAGATATAGATATGTATATATATGTACGTGCGTATATCTTGAAATGTTGTACCAATGACAATGGCTTTAACTGAAACTCTGGGCTGTACGTCTTATCTTTGTTTTTGTCATTTATATCCTCGTAAGAAAACCTTGGCTGCTCTGTATAAGGTGGCGAAATGTTCATGTTCTTCGTAAACATGTCCTTCGTTTTTATAAATGTCTCTCTTCTATATTTTATGCAGGTACATATTTCATAGAGCAATGTATGCATTCATTACAAGCAGAGACTTGAAATGCAATAAAAAGGCAAAACACTCTTTAAATACCTTTTTGCAGGCCTTTTCTTCTCTTCTAGTTCAACAACTCACTGGAAAACCACTAGTAGATCCCTCGAATTGATTTTATCAGCTACACCCTTTGCAGATGACTGAATCTGGGTTGCAACTTTTATTCGACAAGTCTCGTTTAGATGCTTGCAAAGTATTAAAAAAACAATGCATCTGTAAAGATAAAAGGGATAAAGCAGGGAAATTGAAAGCGTAATAACTCGGCCTATTGCAGGTTGATTTATGATGTGAAGATTTGGTCTAAGTCCATCCATTAGAAAGCTACCGGGCCTAATCAATCAGAGAATCTTATTACAGATCGTTCTACCGTCATTTGCGGTCCAAATTACCGATAATCGGAACTCATTCTTTCCTGAACGAAGAGGATTACTTTGCTAATGTTTGTGATCTCTCTTGATACGTTCTGTCAATGGATGTATAATAAATGATCGTGAGCTCGTGGCGGCACTATAAGACCACACTAGCGTCCACGAAGAGGATAACAGATGTGTAACGACCACAACTGTTTTTTCTTCTTCTCTTTCGCATAAGCTATTGGAAAACACGTACTATAATCTCTTGTTTTGGTCTAGCAAATACCTACACTAACGCCTAGAATGTTAATCTACACTTTAGAAGTATGTTAAACTTTCAAGACCATGTTAATTTGGTCAACGACAAAGATTTTCTACAGGATACGAAGCCTACTGGGGAGGTTAATGTTGCATGGAACGTTCTCCCAATTGATTTGGGGGAGAGTTCACCTTATTCTGTCCTGGGAAGAAGCTTACGAAGCCCCTCCAAGCAAACTCTCTCCTCCTCCCCCCCCCCCCCCCCCCCCCACATTAATCGGGGCTGAAACTTTTTGCCAGGTTTTTTGAAATTGATTGTAGCCAGGCATTTTGATAAGGAAAAGTAAATGATGCTCAAGATGACTTTCGAAAAGCGGCGGTAATGTATAGAAAATGCAATCGAAGCTTCGAAAGGTACTCTGATGATATAGTAAATGATTTGCGTAAAGCTGTATGACTCTACATTAAGCTCTGGCCGAACGTCTTATAGTAACAAAGGTGATATTTTAACATGACATCCAGAAAAAACGAGTTCATTATAGACAAAAGTGAGAAGGGTACAAAGAGTTTACCGAAATCGTCATGCTGACTGATAACCTTGGTGCAAGGAGAGATCCTATTCAACGAACCACGTATTTAGAGGCAAAACCGTAGCACGTTTTATTTTCAAAGTTTAATACCATAACAATTCAGCCACTTGAGCCACTTGTACACAGAAGAAGTCAGGAAACACCTTCCTTGAGTAAAGTTGCAGAAGAAAAAGCCCAAACGGAACAAGGCACATAAATCCAACTGCATACCGCTTACGATATTCCAGTTATCAGACTAGATTGGGTATTGCCAACTCAAATTTTCTGGTTGTGACAAAAATTATCAAGGGGACACGTACGTAATGGAATTTTCTGCACAAAGCTCTCCAAAGCTGCACGAAACAGCGAAAACCGTATATTTACGTACATCTTAGGTGTTTCGTGAACATTCATTCTTGTGTACCATCAACAAACTTTTGAAAGCTCTCCAAGTCATTATGAACAATTAACTTTCATAGATTTTCAAACCAAAAGCGAGATTATATTTTCGGAGATGTAAATCACTCATTCGTATTTTCTGATGCAAGGGGCCTCTCCACATCTGATCACAAAAATAAAGCACGATTTACGTCAACATCATCTGAAGTAGCTCTTTGCACCTAGTAATATGTTTTCCCCTTTAAAACTAAAAAGATAGACATTTTAAAGTTTGATAGTGAATGGTTTTCTAACAATGGAAATGGCACGATCTCTGAATAGTTATCGTTTTCACGTGTTAACATTCAGCGTTGTAGAGATATAATCATCTCCAATTACAAAGCATGCTTATCTTACGGTAATTAATAGATCAAATTATAATATTTCCAGTTTTCATATCTAAACAGCAAATGACAGGGTTATCAGCGGTAAAATATCTGTGAGCCTACGACCTCCACCTCTCCTAACACCGAACCCCTGCCACCACTGCCAAGCAGAAATACTAACAGGAATGTCAAGAAAGCGATCAAGGATAGTGTTAAATCAATCCTTTTCCCCACAAATCGTCAAAATAACGACGAATCAGCTGCTGTGTTCTATTGACATATGCCAAGATGCAACCAGATACCAGAAAAGAGATCATCCATCAATACAGATTAGCACTTAAAAACCTCAGCCCATTAAAACGATTAAATATGAATTATTCCGACATTTACAGACTGTAGAATATGTGTCAAGCAGCATGGTGCAGTTCTGCTGTGTAAAAGATACCCTATGTTTTCCGCTCAAATCATACGCTGAAGAGCACTTAATGACTTTATTGGATGCCTTCCACAATCGACGAGTCTCGTGGCATTTTTTACAATTTCTATGGGAAGATTAAAGTAAAAATATCTTGGGTAAACTGTCTGCACTGTAATAATTTCTTGACACTTTGGTTTACCCACTTTTATCAGCTGATTTTTTATTCTCGTCTCAATATGCTCAATGGGGGATAAAAGTAGGATTCTTCCCTAGTGTTGTAAAACGGCTTTGGAAATGCTAGGAGGACTAAGTAAATTAAAAATTTATAATAAAAACAGGTAAAGGCCTTTTATTTTTAATACAGACTAGATTACCCAAAATTTGGTACATATAGAAACTTCAAGGCTCTATGAGTAACACTTCATAGACGACCAAATTTTCTCCTTACTGCTGAAGTTCACAAATATACTAACTAAGTAATGTATCACCCCATTAACTGTATTATGAGAAGCTAGAGGAGACATTAATTTGAATGTGGCACTCTTACGTGGATTGAAAGTCTGGGCTGATGTTAGTTATGTGGACAACCATGTTGGCATTTATCAATTATCTACAGAAAACGTAAGCAAAGTGAGACCGCCTAGAAGCCATAGCTTTGGCAATCCTCAAATAAAATAGACTTTTTCAGGTCGTTTTTCAAAAACGCACTAGAAAAAGACCGAGTTAAACTATGCATTGGAAATGAATTGTTGTACCTACATCTTCTTAGGATGTTCTTGCCTACTAATGGGCTTGTATTACAGCACAAGTTGGTATTCTGTCACAAGAAAAACTATGATGGCTTCAACCCTGCCTCATCTAAGAACCGTTGCGTGACCGTTCCTTACAAGAATTAAACTTGATATATATGTTTGTAAAACTGACTATATTGTTAAAGTATAGGCTACCTTGGACTTCAATAAACGTTATATTTATGGTGGAGTGTTTCTAAAGAAACTAAACAGTGCAATGGAGGCATGTAAGTTGTATATTACCAAAAGATATACAATTACACTTCCAGCATAAAACAGCTTTGTTTGACGTTCAGGGACAAATAACACAAACTCGCAATTGTTTTTATGGTAGATCATAAATAGTGCCGTAGATGTTATTGAGGAAATCTCCTGCAGTCTGATCAACGTCACAAAATAAGATTTGAAACGTAAGATAAATGCTGGTAATTTACTTGTGGAAATATAGCTGCGAGTTTAGGAGGAGTCGCTGTTGATTTTCAAAAGGTTGTAAAATTATAGTTGGAAGAAACGGTTTCAATTCGTATAAAGGTTGAGTTTGCTTGTTTGACGAGTACGACGCTTTTTTCTAGAGAACAGTTATAGTAAATCTCTAAATTACTCTCTCTTTGCTGATCAGCATATGCCTTCTCCTTTGTTGTATCAAGCACTCTACCAAATATACCAAAAGTACTTGTTGGTATATGTCTGCTGTCTGATAAAAGCTGTAGCTTGATATTCGCAAAAGGGAGACAAAGTAAGATTAGACCTATAGCCGGTTAGAGGGATTTTTCTTGTGCCTGCTGTGTACCTAATGATTAGATTCAGTAAATGGAGAAAAGTTACATGCACATTAATTTAATAAACAACGAGCCATTTACTATATTTCAAACTTTAAAATAAATAAATGA
>JAAAKL020000924.1:13195-34766 GCA_010016065.2 Carybdea cf. marsupialis auct. non (Linnaeus, 1758) | reverse complement strand
AAATATTAAGAACATGAAGGCTTTATATGATTCAGAATTAAGAACATTTTAAGAACTTTTTAAGGCTTACTTTTCAAGTATCTCTGAACATTTTTAAGCCTTGAAAAATTCCGAAGGTTCTTATAAAAAAATTATCAATTTATAAAAAAATAGAAAATATAAAAACATTTTCTGAAGGAAACTTGTAGATTCTTTATCTACAAAATGATCGTGAAACGCGTTTGTTTGACTTCAGGACAACTAAATCCTTTGATGAAAGTCTCGAGGCTGTGTGGAAAGGCTCAGATATTGAACGATCGAATGAAGCCGAGGGTGTAGACGATATCGATTGTTTCGTTGATCATGATAGAGAACAGACATGCAGTACTTCAGAATCAAATGATGATACACCTTGATTGGTTATCAGCAGTAGCAGTGATGGCAGAAAACGGACGCTACAATTTTCGTATAAAAACAAAGAATCCATTCTGCATAACTGCCGGTTTTCAGATAATTTGTTGGAAAAAGGACTTTTCAATTTGGTTTTACTGTTGTTGATTAACGTTCGATTTTAATTATTATTGATGCTTTTTATACGCACGTAGTTTACGTTTCGTTGATAAAATGCAAGGGATACTGTAGGAAGGCATCCAGAATCTTCTTCCATTGTACATGTACATTGTACCAAGATGTTTCATATGTTTAACTCTACGCAGTCTCTGACAATATCCTTCTTTTACAGATATTTTAATGGGCATTTCGATAAAGGTTAAACTATGTGCTATGGCCACATGGGAAACTTCCCACTACTAAACAAGATTCCAAAGCGTAAACTGCAAGTAAATAACTAGAATGAAATCTTAAAATGTGTTTTTATCCCGAAACGTGACAGTGAAATTGCACGAGGTTTACTAAGCACAGAACACAGAACAGTGAGACCGTAAACCTTGAATAAGCGCAGGTTCAGCGACTAAAGGTACGAGCATGGACAATAGTTCATGGACAAACACAGTAAAAACACCAAGGACAAAAATCTAAATTACCAAATTTGTTTTAGAGCTCAAATCCCTAGTATATACGTTCCAATCTCCCAGTCTCGATAAGATCTCTGCTTGCTTTTGTCAATAGAAAGGTTTTATCTTTGATACGTGAAAGCTTCTTTATTAAGGAGATCTGCCGGAACATTTCAGTTTTTTCTGCATCCACAATTTGTTCTTGTCGGGAACACGTGTGGATTTATTAGTGTAATATTAGTTCGTATTAGACTCCGTCATTCCCCAGTGATGCTCGCCTGATTTGAATTCCTCCACAGCTTTTTTTAGAACTCGTGGGATTAATCGTTATCCAATGTAAAGGAAAAATTTTCAGCCTCGCGTCTTTCCCTCCCACTCCACCTCAACTTCATTCTACACAATACTTTTCCTCTTCCCCAAAACGCAATTCCATGATTTTGCTACCATTATACTCCCACTTAAGAAGCTTAAAATTCAAAACTGGCCATTTGGAGATTGAATCTTCAATCAAAATGTTTCGTTTGAATCAAACTCAGTTACTCAACACTCCCAATAATGACCTGAACCTTTTAACGACCTTCCTAAACATTTTAGTCCACTGTAGTCTACTTCAGAAACCAAGAATTCACTTTCCCTCGAATCGTGGTGCGGGGTAGTGAGTAGGATCAGTCAATGTCTCTCTACACGACGTGGTCAGATTGTGCCAGGGACCAGGGAATTTTCAGGATCCTTTTAGACATTGTCGTCCACTACTCTCTCTTTCTGAAGCCAATTACGCACTTTGCGTCTAAATGGGATGCTCTCGTATTTAGTAGTACCACCACATGTCCCCCAACAAGTGTATTTAGCAAGCAATCATTTTCTCGTCACATTTTACCTTTCCGTAACTTCCTTCCTCAAGTCTGTATATTCAGCTCTAAAAATTCGACGCGTCGCACTGAAACCTCGCTCCCCCCAAAGAGGAATCATTTCATAAGCGTGTACTATAACTCAACGGTTGGAAGAGCAAGCGTTTGAAAAGATTCATCATTCTTAAACGTCAAAGTGTAATGCAAGGATTAGTACGAGAGCAGTTTCCTAGAGAATGTTTTGGAACTAGACCATCCCACCGGCCTATGGATACTTAGAATGTCTCAGTTTCAACACTTCCGTGTTTAACTTAAAACACGTGAACAAAGAAGAAATGCTGTTCCTAGCATGATAGACGTTACGTGGACATGGCATCTAGAGTAAAGAATCTTCTTAGCCCTCTTAAAACATTTCTAAACGTTAGAAGTATGATTCTAGAGCAGATTTGAACTTGCTGCAACAACAAGCCAGTCTATATTGTCAAGAGATCTCTTCACAGTAGATAAATTTCGTTTAGAAATGTTTGTAATGTAATGAAAGTTGCACACTCTTCTTTCACGGGCTGTGAGTTTCTAATGTGGTAAATCGATTGAAGAAAACAACGCCAGCAAATCCAATACAATCACAAACTGAGTGGTTTTCATTCCAGCTTTCCCTTCTTATTACAGATGGGAATTTTTCGATAGCATTATTACACTACGATATCATATTAACAACGCCATTACAGATTTGTTGAAAAATTAATACATCAACTGGTATCAGTCCTATGGAATTGGTAAAGCAAAATAAAGAAATTTAATCTAACAATGTAATATTTATATATTCTGTTGGTATATTATTCTAACGTTTCTTACATAAATTGGTCATTCACGTCACAAAAAATCTGTACGTGAATTTCGAGTAACCTCAACTTTTTTCGGTTTCTTGTAAATGGCGGAATGGCTTGGGGCTCAGTTACACGGTACTTGATGGATCTGGTATCAGACAGTCCCCAAGTTTCTGGTACCAAATCTGTTCCACTAGCGAGATTTAAACATGATGGGTGGGTAGCTGTCCCGACCAGATGACGTTTTAATTATATGATTCGTAATGTCTAGATGATGGTATTAGCTTTAAATAAATTCGGGTGATAAGTGGATTACACAACATCCCATTCCGAAAGTTAAGGATTGTGATGTGTATGCTATCTACTTAAAGGGAGATGATTCTCAAAATACACTAGGTTTTTGCACCCCACCTTGACTAGCGGAATAGACTTAGAACCAGCTCAGCCACAAGTATGTCTTGATTACCTAGGTACTATGGACCTATCTTGTACCAAAAGCTCTTAACAGTGGAGTAACTTATTACAGATGACATGTTTCCAACGAAACAACTCGAAACCTGTCGGGTAGCATCTGCTATTTTCTTAATAGATCTATAATCTATTAACAAGATCTGGGTATTGCACCCCAATGCCTCTGACAAGAAGCTACTAACATCTGCCTCAGCTTCAAATTGTTATGAGGCTGGAGTAAAATCTCTTACCATACAAAACGTGCGATCCAAGTCTTGACGGTACCACTGTCAATGCTGGTTAAACTGGGCTTATAAATGCCCTAGCAAGACTGACATCATAACAACAAAAACTCAACACCTCTCTTTTGTCCTTCAAACTGTTCTTCCACACAGATGATTGCTGGAGGCACACTAACTAACAAGACCTGAACAAAATGGCCTTATATAAAGGAGAGTTACCTGCGCTTAACACTTCCTGATTCTTAAGACAAGTCACGCACAAAGATAATATACAACATCGCTACGAGCACATCATTCTCCACCTTCGTGTATGTCTTCTAAATCTTCAGGTTTCTTGCACATCAGATCAACTTGTAAACACACAACACGCATAAAATAAATCTTAATGCATAATGCTGAAGACAACCTTCATGCCTAACGACTCAAGCATATAATCAATCACTTCTACGTTCATAACACGTCGCTTGCCTTCTTGCGTCCACGGTTCTACAGGGTCCTACGCGAAAAAAGGGTTACCGACTGTCTTCACATAGAAATTCTGTTTTCTGGAAACATCAATAAATCCTATCCTCAAAACTAACTGAAATTCGTATCCCCAAGTAAAAACGATGAAACTTTACAACAAATCTTAGCTCCCGCAAATTGCTAAACGACGCAGAATTTTGGCCCTCGTCCCTCAGTAGGTCTTCTGTAAATCGGAACAATAAAACAATGTTTCAATTCAGCACTCGTCTTGTATAGGGCATTCACGTATTTCTGACTTCTATTTACGATTCTACCAGAGCCTGCAAGGGCTCTTCTTTTACTAATTCTTCGATTTAACAGAACTATATATTCGATGAGTTAAGTGTCTCTATGGTCAGCTTCAAACGTCTGTTGAATGCTCCGTTTTCTGGAAGTTACTACCTTAGCACCTATTACTTAGGCAAGTACATACTTATCGGAAGAATCTTTCACATGCCATTACTTTTTTCTTGCCCCTACTACACCCTCAAGTCTCAGATTCAGACTGATTATAACGCTTGGTAATAGGAATCTACGGGAACTATGTGACCCTTAAGATTACACAGAAACTCTCCTCGTTGTTTAAATACAAGAAAGCTCCTCTACAATCGGCACAAAACAATGGATTAATAGGTGAGCGTCTCTAGAGTCCAGCTCTTTCGGGACCCTCTCCACAAATGTATGGTTGTCATCCTTCTCATACACATTCGCCCAGGCAGAAGCAAACTATGTAACTAGATTTTGTTTCTAGTAGGGGATAGTATGGAGCGCGAGTGAAAATGATAAGAAAAATAACACAGAAATGTACTGTGATCAACGTAACAAAGAGCTGCTTTGCCCACCTTATCATATCGAACGTTGTGGTTTAATGGTATTACAGATCTAGATTATCAAATCCATCGATAAAATGCTACTTGGCGATTGTGACACTTGTGGCTCTTACAATGAAGCGTAAGGTTCGGCACTGCCCTTCCTATCGCAGTTCCGGTACAGTTGTACCTTTTACCCTTCAAAACGGGCACATGTGTGTTGTTCCTACATGGGGATGTTGAAAAGAACAAATTCATGATAGCCATGCACTTGCCACGTTCGGGTAAACATTTCTAAACCATTGAAAAACTAGACTTCGCTATGATACGGCAGACAAGGAGCAAGCCTCGTTATGATATGACGGGCGGCAAGTAAAGCACGACCTATCAATTCACCCTTTTTCTTCTTTCTTGACAAAATTGGACTTAACGGGTCCAGGGATCAAATCAAAACAGAGACCTTACATGCTTATAATCTATCCTTTCACAAATACAATCTCCAAGGTCACAATGGCAAGGAAGAATATTCCTCCGCAGAGTGCACCTGCCAAATCAACAATCATAAATTTTTAAGTGGGGTAAACAGATATTCTATTGCCTTTTTAAAAAACAAACCAAACAAGCAATTTACATTAGTACCGATCCGAAAATAAGTATCTTAGTGATTGATCAATCTGGCTACAGTGTTCTAATGCCTAAAAACAAAGCTATACACATTCGACTGACTGAAGTCTGTGTATTATTCAACGCTACTTCTCCCCTGATGCGCTTTAGAATTCGCAAAGGTACAACAATCAGGCATAGAATCACTATCCAACGGACTGAAAATCCCCCTACCAACGCGAGATCAGAACCGGACAGCATAATCTGGCCTAAAATAGGACTAAAGGACACCAGAGGAGTTTTTCCTTACTTTCACATCCTTACAAAAATAGAAACGAATGTTAAAAAGAAATTTATGCGTAATGTCCAATGCAACAAATCTATCTACAAAATATGACGAAATTTGTATCAATATTCTACAAGGAAAACGAATAAATGTGTTACTCGAGAACATTGGTAATTAAACTAACCATTCCGGTACTAATATTGAGAATGTGGAATAAGACAATTGGACTCATATTATCATATATTTGTTAAGTGAACGACACAACGCAACAATTACTTTCACCTGCAATATAACGTAAACAGAACTAGTTAATGGGTAATAAACGTCACTTTTATATAAGAAACAACTGCAATACACCAGTTTGAATGCTTCTCAGTATATAGTCGTTTGGGCAGAACATTCCCTTTGTAGTACAGAACCTCTGCTATTAATTTCATAATTTTCACAGATAAACCTCGTATCGATATCTGCCTTCACTCAAATTATTTTCACTTTCTTTCTTTCGAAATTGTTAAACATCCTGTCCGATAATGTTTACTGGTAACGCTTAACATTCCACGGTTCATTCGTTTTCTAATGACTCAAGAAAACAAGCACCTACCCTTGGCTTAATTTAGGTATATATCTGTACACTTTGGTCAGTCAATTAATCTATTAGCCATAGCCTACATGAATAACCGTTCTAACTCCAGCTCTGTGAATATTAGAAAATGAAAAACACGAGTTTACACATGCATGCAAGATGCTTAATTCGTTAGATGTCGTGCAGTTGGTAAACATTATGAGCCTGGTAACTCAACTAGTAACTCGTCTACTCTGTGATATTCTACTATGGATTATGACAGTCGTAAAATCAAAGTCAGGTATTCTGGTCTCAGGTTCGCGTTTTACTAGGTTGGTTTCTTAAATAAAACAACGTGGTGTAAAAGAGTGCAACTCAAAATCGCACTTCAAGTACGTCAACAGGTACCCGTAAAAAACAGAATAATCCTTGTCAATAAAAGGTGAAGGATAAGAGTTCAACTCCTTTCAATACTTTCCCAATACGGTCTTACCATCTAAAGACAAGCACTCCCTGTATCAGTTTATGTCCCACTCCTACGTTCCAATTCTTGAGATACTGTATCCCCTCAAATATGCACCGGGGTCGCCAATATAAATTCTTACTTACAAGAGGGCCCCCTTATTTCACGGAGAGGATTACCAACGGGTGCAAAACGTTTTCCGCGACATGTCTATCGAGGTAGTAGTTACGAAGTTTAAATGGCATTTTTAAGTGTCATTCCCGAAAACATAATAACAGCAATTGCCAATGAAATATAGTGAGGTGGAGGCGCCTATTTGTGGGAGGGGCTTATGCAAAGGGAGGCACACTTCAAAAACCTTACATTTGGGAGGCACATATTTAAGTAAATGCAGCAGTCGAGCAAGAGTTATATTAGTAACAAGGGGTTCACCTCAAAAGATCGTAGGCTTTGAAATCTTATCGGGGCTCTATTCAATCTCATGAGAAATTACAAATTATGTCGTTAAAGTCAGCAATCCTGAGTGGGGAGTGTACTTAAAACTAATAATATACGGCAGGTTAGATGAGAAAAATTCTACGAATCCGTTCCGAATTATTGCAGTCTTTAAACTTACCCAATTATACCGCAAGGCATGCACGCTGTATACTCACACTTTACTACTACTTTACCCACAGAAGAGAGTGAATGTTCTAAAACACTAACAGTAACATAAAATGTACAGTACTCAAACAAGAAATGGGTGGTACATATGCTACTAAGATACCAAGACCTGACAGCCTGAGTAAGAACCCGAGTATTGTTCTTGATCATAACGTTGTCATGGTACATTTAATATTCAAGCTAATTCTAAAAAACTATTCACACACGAACTAAAGAACTGACGTAAATTACAGTAAACGGACGCACAATACACGATAATACTCTGTTCTACACTCATTCATTGTCACTGAAATATTAAATAGTGAAATGATGCCACCGCAATCTTGTACAAAACCAGCAACCACCCTGCACGTTAACAACTTGTGTGCAACTAATAGAATCAAGGCTATGTTTTTCATATGCTACCCTGCGCTTCTCAGATACTGCGAATCACGTGAAACAGTCCTGCTGCACTACTTTTCTCGGCAAGTTGTAAAATGTTTCAGGTAACTGATACCAATTTCAGGCTTAATGGAAAGCTTTAAAAGTGTGCATGTGGTTATCTACATCCGTGATATGTTACACCTTAAAAGAGATTGAAAAATTGGCGAACATAGTGGGGGACACATAACATTTACACCAATGCACGTTGCACACACTTTACAACCAAAACGTTCATAGAATTCAGCTGCGATTTTATATGTATGCCTCTTTAGAACAAGAACCCTCCCAAAGAAGCGGCATCTGAAGAAGCCTATAAACGCCTATTCGATCATTTAGGGTCAGAAGTGCTCGCTAATGTCATGGCTCCCAGTAGGGTAGGGAATTTCTTACAATCACAAAATGCAGATAAACGGGGGAGGGGCAGAAATTTCATGGTTCATTGGATGTAAGTTGTGAATACCACCGGTCGTAAACCATCACACAATACACAAAATCCATTTCTAAGATCAGCTCGGGTACACACAGTGCTTATGTCAAATTCAACAAATTTGTACAAGGCCCAACAAATAACCCTGATCATTTACAGTTGATTCACGAGCATCACTTCTCGACTATTGAGAACGGCAGCTTAACACATGGGATTGCTCCTTCCTCTACCCCCGCAACTAACCATACTGCCCTGCAGGTAAGTGAACCCAATTTTCACCCCCTTCCACCCTGTTAAAGCGACATAACAGGCGGTAGTTTGGGTTTATCACATACTGTGTCCATAAAGATGGTCAACATCATCAAGGACAAAACTATTAAAACTACTCAACATTACATAACAGTAAACATGACTAGATTTTCGATTAATGAAAACGCCTACGGGTTATATTAGTAAGCATTACTTTACAGCTTGAAAGGACGACGTTCTACAAGACAACGGATACTTGGACGCTATCATTTACCTTATGGTATTGCACTGGACGATCACATTTAGAGCGACTACAGCGCGTTATTAACACCAACACCTCGTTGCTCTGTCCCCGTTGGCAGCCAGTGCACATTACCCACGATAATCATATACGCATAAAGGCATATCAAGATATTTATAACTATGTATGTGTTAGCACACCAATCCCTTAAATAGGTCACTACATACTTAAAATTTACAAGGGCGTTCTGAACATATATACATATATGAGCTTGTTCAAAGTTCTTAATAATTGTTACCTCTAAACAATGCAAATATAAGATATTACAAGAACATAAACTAAGCGGCTCTCCTTCCTCGGTATGGAGATGAAATGGTATAAGTGTGATCACCAACTGAAGTTCAACTTCACTAATTCGTACTCTTCCAATAAGAGTCTATCCAACCTCATGTCTATACTCGATACTTGTTTGCTAACAGTAAAGTCACCGGCTTCTTAAAATTTCAAAATCCGAATATTGCAATATGGGCTTTACGACCTTGCCTCTCGAATGTCGGAATTATTCCCACATTACAATACCTCCAAACGTGCAATGTGATTTGAAATATTATTCGAATATTTAAGCAGCATCCCTAATTTCATATTACAGTGTTGTGTCCATATTTGGAAATAGTACCAACTCTACTTTGCCTCAATTAAAATGCCGCAATTTTTCTTTCATTTTTCTTTTTTTTTATTATTCCGTGGCTGGATTCTCTGATGAAAATAGTTCCCTCTCATCACACAGTGACCAAAAAAGCAAAATGACATAGCGATACTAAACAATTACAAAATGCTGTCAAATCGAACAGGTTCTCATGCGGGCGAGCAGATGCAGCATAAATATGTTTACTTCCACTGCAAACTGCTGCGATCGACGTGTTGATATCACAAACACCTCAAAACAAAAACTAACTTTGCCATAACAACAATGGTGATCTACCCATCGAGATTTGATTCTTGAGATACCAAATTCCTAAATCCTAGAAACTACAAAGCGGTCAGCTTTTAAATATGAAGACAAGCTTTGTCAAAATAATCGTTCAATGAATTCCTTCGACTTTATAATCAAAATTCTATAAAAAAGGAGACCTACAATACCCACTTCCATGATGGTGAGACATTACATGATTTCATTAAAAACCGCCATACGAAAATCAGGGTTTGCAACGAATCTGCGTCTGGGCTCAGAATAAAGTGGATCGTGCCCTTAAAAATAAATCCGGTCACACAAGGATCCGTTCCCCCCTTCTGCTGACTTCAAGACAGAAAATTTACAAACCACGTAAATTGGTATCGGATCTTCCTTCTTATGAGAGCGTAGATGCACTCAGTAACAGGTACTCATATAAATGAATTAAACTAAATTTTACATATAAAGAACTACTTCGCAAGGACTGGAATACAGGAATAGGCAATGCGTTAGGGAACATCCTGTACTAGATAAGTACACCTTTTGCTTAAGTCTGGATGTCTCTTAAATTTGAGCTTAAATTCTGTCACCGACACAACTTCTTTCACGGGAATACGATTTGAATTTTCCGATGCTTAGTTTGATATAGAAATCATAGATTTTCAGTAGTGGACTTTATCAAAGCTTCTTATACAAACGAGTGTACAGATTATCCCGGTTATCAAACGGGAACAATCCACACTGCTTTATTTAACTCCTTCAAGGTCGGGTTAAATCTGCAGGCTACCGATAAAGGTAATACAAGAAACCAATTTTGTAAACAATCCTTACTCAGATATTTACGAACAACAGCGAATGCATTGAATTTTCGCTCCACGTATATATTACGGGTTCTTCACCTTTGAACGTTAAATCCAAGGAGTCATTAAATCTTAGAAGAGGGTCTCTCGATAAGATACAAAGGGACCTGAAAATCCCTTCGCATTGTGGACTGCGCCTGCAGCTTACATACATCAATAGTTGAAAGGAATGCGTCTTATAGACTAACCGGAGTCATCGCTTAATATGGCATATATATAAGAAAGCTAGTTAACCGAGAGACCAGATTAATAAATTTATGTCTTATGCAGATAGGAGTACAGTTTCCAAAAAATTAGCTTCTATTTATTCTGGTTCCTGAGGGTGGAGACAATTAAACATACAAGATCCTTCTCCACGTAGTACATGATACATAATGAAAGACCACTTTAGTCCCCTTATTGTTAAAATAACAAATTGGAACTAACTATTTTAAATAAAAAACAAACTAATCTGAGATCTACTGTAGTGTCAAAACACAACGGCGGAACCTGCAAGTTTGCAAAGCTGAAGCGCTACAAGACTTTAAAGATTCATATCTTAATCTTTTGTGGCTCGAATCATAAGCAACACATAAGGTAACACAAGTCAATCAATCGCGTTAGTTTATCATAATTTTGTAAGATGTACTTCAAGGTTACGAGGTTATGAGCCCAGACACTGGGAAGGAACGCTTATGATTAAAGATGATCTGCACTAATTGCAAAATGACCTCGTCAAGTGTATCTCACTGAACAATGGACGTAATGTTGGGTGAGATCGCGTCCATTTCATGGTAAAACTATACATATCTACAATTCATTAATCCATCATAAATTCAAGTGTATAAATCTGTAAAATAAACGAAAATACAAAGGCAAATTAAATTAAGGCGTCTGCTTCGTACTGTTTGTTCTCCTCAAGTAAGAATAAATAAGGCGTCACATTAGCTACTTGACGCTAATCACGTGAGCGGACGATCTGGAAACAATTCCTGTAGTCTTGAATTCATAATCTTGATTGAGAAGTCCTGCATTGCTGGCAAGACAAATACTTTCTACGATTTTAAAAAAAATAGAAGAAGCCTTTAAAATGTAAGAAAAGTAAGATGCTTACAAACTTCCACAAAATAAAAGAGAGTATGCCCTATGAAACTGTTAGCGCACGCGCAAAACAATGTCAATGTGCATGGCTAGCTAAACTCGCCTCTCAAACTGCTTCAAAGTCTCGGTTTATCTTCACGTTTACTCGTGCCATAGGAATCCTTTAATCTATTGCTTTAACATTCGTTAACTTGCAGTCTAAAACAACTTAACAAAAAGCCGCTACAGCATTATTTCTGGAATAGGAATTTCTTTCAAGCCTTGAAACGCCCGCAGCAGAGGCAATTGGGAGGAGAACCGAAACTAGCCATTGCAAACAATTATACATTGAGAAAGTATATACGTCAGATTTACTACTACAAAACGCGTTTCATTCAAACAAACACCATTTTGCGCAGATCTCTGCTGGTCTTCTTGGCAGCCACACTTAATTGCCTTGACGAGGGAGAGTTAGTTGGGTATGGTTACAAATATGCCAAGCACATAGAATAAGTGCGCACGAACATAGAATAAGTCCGCACGAACATAGAATAACTGCGCACATGGTAGAGCCCGTGGTAGCGCACGTAGTACAGGATTTTCCCGCTAACTTTGTGTCAACATACCTTAAACTCCTCCTTCAGTTTTCTCTCTATCCAGTCAGTTAGATAAGTTAACCTAACTTGTCTCTCTCCAATTCTCGGCTGCGCAGTAATTAATACTGCAGGATTTCCCCGAAATCCAAACCTAAAGGAGGCAACAATTTAAAACTTGGCATGATCAAACAATTATACATGTGGAGCATTAGAACAATACTTGAAGACTTGACGTTCACTTGTTCAGAAAAGTGGACAGATTACATCAGTCAGAGTGCTGCATAAAAAAGATGGATCTAAACACAGAACTTCAAAATCACGGCCACTTCCACCAGTCTTTAACACTCAGTCTCTTTCTGCAATAGGCTATGAAGTGGCTTTCCGTGTTTCAGGCTTAGAAAAGATGCCCAGTGTTCAGAACTAGTCAACATATTATACTGCATCCTTGAACGGTTCTCAACCTTAAATTAAAACAAACATGAAAACTAAACATGATCAAGTAATGAGATATATTGCTCTTACCACAATCTATTCGTAGGTGGTGGGGGCATATTCACCGCTAATGTCCCCTTCAAATTCTGAACTTCCACCTTCAATATAATAGGCATTTTCTGAAACTTTTCATATGCCTTTTCGTAAGCCTTTTTCGCAAATTCTGTCTCCGCCACACGTTTGGCTATTTTCGACTTCGCTAACCAACCTACAACTCCTGCCACTCTCTTTCCAGTCTTGCTCTGCAAGAATGCCTTGGTTTTCGGGTCATTGAGCATTGCATCTGCATCTTGATCCGCAGTAAGATCTTCTTCGTCAATTTCAACTGTGTCTATCGCTTCTAAGTAAATCTCAGGCAACTGCTCCTGCAATTCACTGACAACTTCTTCCACATTTCCTTCCGGGGTTGCCTCCTCTTGCTTGGCCTATAAGATACCGAGTCAAAAAGGGGAAAGTAACAAGAAATATTACGACTGCTGCTTTCTTGTCTGTAAGTTCAATAATTTAAAGCCGAAACAACACTCTTGAGGGGGCTGCGGTGATGTAGAGTACGCAAAATTTCCATTTCGGCGGATTTGCAACTGTTATACTAAGTGCATCTCCAGTGGTGGAAATATCAGTTCACACTAATCAATCCAGTAGTTCAGTTTGCAGCAAACTGGCACGGTAAGTCAACAGTCGACAGGATAAGTGTTTCTTTTCATATATACAAGATATTCTTTAACCTCCATAGCAAATAAAATCACCACGAAATAAAAATGTATAGTTGTGAGGGGCTTTCTTTACTGGTGGTCAAAAGATTGCAATACGGACGTATTCAATGATACCTTCATAATCAGAACGATCAGTAATACAGATGGGTGCAGAAGAAAAGGGATTTTTCGCATAAATAACAAGAATCTGGTTTCTCAACACAAAACTACTGGTATGCAGTGTGGCAGATTTTGAAATAACCACCAAACAGGCTAATCGCTACATTGAGTATACTCTGGAGCCTTTACGGAAATAAAGCCATTTGTACGCTGAGAACAAATAGAAAGACGGTTACAAAACCAATAAGACGGCACTCGACAGAACAAGTGCAGAAAACTGACCAAAAAAAGAAGAACAAAATTCATAGCAATTAGCACTAGAATGACGTCACAGATCTCCTTGGTAAGTTTCTCCCAAACTGACGTGAACTCCTAATTGCAAAAGTAACCTACATCTCGGTTTCGAGTTTCGGGTAAAACATTTTACAACTACTAAATAACTAATAACTTACAGGAAGATTTGGGCGTATATCAAAATTTAGATCTACTTGTTTTAGTTACTCAGGATCAAGTCCATCTCGTAATATGTCGAAATCTGCCATCAAATTTTGGGTTGTCTTATGGATAAGTTTCCGATTATTTGCTCTGGTACGAACCTGTTGTTGTGGGAAGGGGGAACTGAATCGGAAGCGAATGTACGGAACAATAGCACTATATTGTTAGATTATTCCTACGTTAGATAGAGATACCAATAACTTTGGCTGCGGGTTTTACACGTTTTAATCGTTTCAATAAAGGCTATGGTTTTCTTGATAAATATTTGTCCACCTACCTTCTCCCTGATTTGTACAACTAATTTGCCTGTGCCAGGTCTGTCTTCCGTTACCCACCCTCTTACGACTTCGCCTTAGATTCGCTGTTGACTGACCTGCTCTACTCTAGAATCCCCAATAACGGAAGGGTGACAAATAAAACAGACAGGGTTGAAAACGTTTTCAAACCTCCTATGATAAGAGCAGGGGTTGAGTTGAAAAGTAAGTTGAAAAATTACTACCTCACATATATATTTACTCTGCCGAGGCCACCAGCACTTGAACATCAATTCCATTAGTTCCTTGGCTACATGATTACCGCTCGATGACAACAACCAGAACTACCAACACCAAATGCCTCTTGATACACAATTCTCTCTCTCTCTCTACCTTGCGATGAAATTGGTAGATGGTCACTTTCAGACACAAGACAGCCCCTATAATAATTATTGGATAATTCATTGGGAATACTATCATCAAATAATAGTACTGGCGCGTACGTGTAGGGAGCGGAGGGATAAGTTTGGGGGTGGGAATATACTATCGTGCATGACGCAAAGTGGGGGTTTATCGCTAGAAACGTTACCCTTATATATAGCAAAGCAACAAACCATCCACTTACAATCGCAAATCTGGTGTACTTACAATGTGAGCTTTAACGCGGACTCCGTCAGTGGTTTCTGTATGCAGTTGCTCTTGCTGTTTGATGATCGTATTAACTAACTGTGCATAATAATCAACGTTCAACTGTGTTTCCAGTGTTAATGTAAATTCTCCTTTATATGTGACTTGCAAGTCAACCCATACTCCATATTCATCAAGTACTGGGAGAGAACCCTTATGAATTATCGGTAATGAATGTCCCAAGTGTAAATCTCGTATGAATATATCTTTAATGAATGGTGGAGTGTTCAATTTGTTTAATCTATGTTGTATCTTTTGCCTTACTTTGGCATACCAATATGGTTCGTGCCAAACGTCCCAAAATGCCCTGCCAAGGAGAGCATTGAACCAGGCTAGATGTGGCTCAAGTTTGACCCCCTTTTTACCCTTCTGTAGAGTTGCTTGACTCTCTGTAATCACTTCAACTGCATAATGTGGGTAAGATGTTGCTGGTTTCGTAGTTATCTTTCCCTTTTTATAATTTTCAATTGTAATTTGATGCTTCAGCGGTTTGATACATAGTTGAATGCGATAAAACCAGTCCTCTTTCTCTCTCCCTGTATTTGGTAACAAGTAAAATACTTCGCTCTCGGTATTAGTAGCACCCTCAGAGCTTCGATCCCTAAAGTACTCCTCAAAGTTGAGCTGTAGCTCCTCAAAAGTGATCGAAGGTTCAATAGTATGCATAGCACCTGCGGGAATTGTCAACTCGATTGGATATTTTCTGTTCCAAATTCTCCGCATGGGTAAGTCTAGCGGTTTAATTGTAGTAGTACACTTGGTCAGATCAATTTTATGCTCCTTTTCAAAAACAAACAAGGGCTCCATTTTCTTTAATTCTAGTTGTTTGCGCCTCTTTTTGCTTCTCCCCAGCCCCTTCTTCACTTTGGGTAAATTTTCGTGCGAAAGTGTTTCTCCCTCAGATTGGGGTTTGCATCTAAAAATATGAAGACTCTCTCCTTGCAATACAACAAACACGTCCTTGGTTTCTGACAAGGAGAAGCTTTGCTGTTCGTATTCCAACGTAAAATGCACCCATCCCTAAGAAAAAGGAAGTGAAATACATTATGAACGAATGGCCATTTACATGACCAGAAACCACATTCATTTACAAAATCTTATAGAAAGTGAAATAAAACTTACCACCCTTCAAAATAATATACACAAATCAACTTTATAAATTTTCTGCCGGTAATCTTAAACAAATGGTTACTAGTAAAGAACACAAGTTCCGACTTCCTTCTAATGATATGCGGTTGAGAAGCCCGTTGAACTATATTTAAATAGCTGCTCAACTATCCATCTCTAAATGTGGAAGAAAAGTTTACAAAAATAGCAGGTGCTCAGGACGTTCATGACAACTGGGGGGTTGCTTGTTGGGGCTTTCATGATGATCAGTAAAGGTCTATAACAGGGTGGGTCATCGCTGCAAATCATCATGTAACAGGGGGATGGAACTGAGACTTAACAGGTACCAAACAATTTGGTGGAAGATTTACATGCACTCCAAGAGAAGACATTTCAGATGACCTAAGATAAATACCTACCAAGGCTTTATCAACTGAGTAGTGAATCGTTGATGTCATCCTAATATCATGGACAAGGGTATCATTTGCATTATTGTGAAGAAGGATGTGGGGGTGGGACCGGCCAAATTTACTGTTAAAAGACTGTTGAATACTGCTGTTCATTACACTGCAATATATATTGTTTTGTAAACAATTTATGCAGCAAGGTCCTGTAATTTTCCTTTTAACAGTCAACCAGATACTGGTTGACAATATCTGTTTGAATGCTATTCCATAAAATGGGAACAAAAAACCCCATTACATGCAAAAGGAAATTAAAAACTTTAAGTATAAAAGTAATACAAGTAACTTCTCTCTAGCAAAAAAATACATGGTGAGTTTTGTAATAACCCTGGGCAGGAAGTGCATATAATTTTCAATAAAAAACAGCCCTCAACCAAATAGTTGCTCATGGCAGTTACAGCAGCAGTAATTGCTAGCATGTAAGTCAATATTGAGCATATAAAATGTTGCTGGCACTTAATCAGTAACTGAAAATTCTCCCTTTTGTTATAACGCTGTGCAGTTTACATACTTGGTTAAGCTCGCACACTTTCTCAATATGTGAGGGAATTGGATGAGCAATCATCATCCACAATCACCATCATTATCCATCCTCACCTATCAATCTTTTGTTTCTCATGGTTAGTGTTTTTCATAATACCATTCATGGCCTTCTTAAATAACTAAAAAGTTCTAATATAATCTTCTCTAGCTTCACAACACTTCATTCCCCCTTTCTATGTTAGTACCCAAAATTGCATACAGTTGTATATTGATGTCCTGCAGTGTGACTAGACAAATAGAACATGTGATCAGAGAGTCCCACCAGGCTCAGTTCGTAGAGTATACGCAGGAATGTGTGAGTCACAGGTTTGAATAGCTCTGGTGACATACTTTTCTATTGTTCTAGTGTCTTTTCACAATTCTGACTTTAAACCTATTAACTGTTCCCTTACTTGGAACGCGTACCCTGCAGAGGTAGCCTCTAAATTGACCAACAATGCTCTAACTGTTAACTCTAACTTAAACATTCCTCTTTTGGTGCTCTAAAGCCATTGGGGCAGTGCCCTTCCTCTTTGTAGGATATACTCCCTGGTTCTGTACAATATTATCCATAGTTAATGATGTATCCTGTTATGTCAAAAACTTAATGAAAAGGAAGCTACTGAATAAATACATGATGATGAAGAATTTATATGATACCATTATAAACTCATTTGGGACCCCAAATTAACACTTAATTCTCTCAACTCTCGGTTACAAATGTTTACAAAACAAAACATGTTTGATTGATAAGCTTACTGTGTGTCATTGTTCAATTACATAACATTTGTATACATCAGTGGTTGCCCTTTGAGTACTGTTTCGCTTCTCACACTTTTGTCCTACCAATACATAAATTTTAAAGTTTGGTACTTTAAAGAACAAGATTGAGTAGCCCTGTTTTACTCACTAGTTTACCCACATTTTAACTTTTGCATCATCACTATTAATTTAACATCTAAGAACAGGACTTAACCAATTACAAAACTATTGCTGAAAACTAAGTATGCTGAAGCTCACATCACATAACTATTTCTTGTTCCCCAATAGCATTTTATAGCTGTGACTGTCACAATGCTAACTAATAAAGTGCAAACAACATTTCAGACATAAAGAAAACAGTACATCTATTTTTGTTTTCAACTAGAGGGATATCCAGACAGACTATGGCCTACTGGCCATACATGGTCTTCAACAGACTTCACACTAAAGAGGAACTGTATTGTGCCATGCTACTAATGTTAATATAGCGTGCTAAAGGGTGGAGATGTAGTGACTATACAAATTTTACCCACTTCAAGAACAAAGTTGGAGTAATGATAAGCAACATGTCTAAATATTTATGTAGTAGATCTATACAGAACACAGTAATGGGTTTTTGAGGCAGTATTTTTACCATTTGAGAAAGACAGGTTTATATTCAGCTGCCTGGGTAGCCATGGAGTACACTCAGTTGATTAGTTGGCTAATTACCTTCTTGGCTGGTATAGAATGTATTTCCACTCCTACATTTCAGTAGTAGTCCCTAAGAATTTTTACATATTTAGTCACACTGTGCTTCATTTTCATTAGCTGCAATTCTCATTCATGTCTTCTGCTCATCAACAGAAAACTATGACTGCTTGCATGAAGCAATTATGAAGTTTGAGAGGTAACTACTACATAGAATTACATCAAACTAACCTAAACAATACCACAATCAATTTTATGAAGAACAATAAAGAGCCATCACTGTAAATATGCATTGATATTTCTATACTCCCAGGAGTAAATGCTTTGCTCTTGAGAACAAATTGTCTACACTGTATAAATGCTATCGAGGCTGTCTGGAAATCTCTTGAAACCATTTTTGATGTATGATACTGTGTAACCAGTTTAGGGATACATAAGGGTTCAGACACACAAAAATGTCTTTGGATTTTCAAACCCAGTGATGAACATTCACTTCATTTGTGGATGATGCTGCATAAAAATCTCGAAGAATCAGGAACCAGATTTATAAAATGTGCATAAAAGCATCATGCATAAAATTGGAAGAATGTCTTCAAGGACAGGTATTTGATACAGCTTCAAAGTCTATATCATAAATAATTTGGATACCAAAAGATAATGTTTTATATAACAAATCTAAAAGCTCTTTATTTTCATTGGCCTCTGATTGAAAACCCAGGCAAAAACTTGACTTAGCTCATGTAAATCTTACACATATATACACCCCCACCCTTTCCTGCAAGCAAGCCATCATGATACTTTTGGTTGTAAAACAAAATTATAAGTCACATGTAAAATCATTCCATTGTGCATTAGGTAAGTATTCATCGGAAATAAAACAATCTTTTTAAGTTACTAAACACAGTTTACAGAGCATGTGCATCCTGGCAATTGTTTCTCCATCAATTCCACACCAGTGGTGCTTGATAAATAAAGCATGTAACAACAACCCATGAGCAGCGTTGAAATTCCCCACAGATACTGATAAAGATGACAGTTGTGGAAAACCTCATTAATTATTTATTATGTTGATCAGCATCAGTACACCTGCTGCATGGAACAGTTTTTCCTACTATATCAAGATTTTAATTGCTTCTAAAAATACAAGCATATACTGTTACACTGTGTATGCAACACAGTAAACTGAGCATTACAATACAATGTTACATTAGTCATACACAGCACACTATTATTACTTCTTTAGGGCTACAGATATGCATCCTTTTGCCAATTTTACCTGAATCTGAAATAAAGCTTTCCGTTTTAATCTTATGCCAACCGCTTATTCTTTTCTTAGTTCTTGCCTGAATAAAAGTCTACTTTGTTTCTCAACAAGTCATCTTTCCAGTTATACAATCAATGGCCTTTTCTTATACATACAAGGTGTTCCGTTTCAATCAATTAGGAAAGTTAAAATTCAACAGTATCTACTGCCAGTCTTAGTGTCTATTCATTACTTTAAACACTTTTATCCTTTTCAATGTTCTCCTTAATCTGGAAGCTGGCCAAAAACTGTGGACTTGAATGATAGATTACAAATCTCCTTGGAGTGTTGTTTGCCTGAGAAAGTGTTAAACGAATAATTTTATGGACCAGAGGATTGTTGTTTACTTGACTGGTCCATCTCTACTTGATTTATTGTTCAAACATTTTGGCAAAATGATTGAAAAGCACCATTTGCAATTTCTTTTGGGTATAACAATCTTGAGTTACGGATCTTATAATTAGCACAGCATTATCTACACCAACAGCATGATGCAAAATAATGGATTCACTGAGAGAGAACAAACAAAGGAAGTCAAGTGTTTAAAAATGAACTACACAACGCTTATCTGAGTTCATAAAATTACAGTACTACTTATTATCTATCTTTATACAGAATAACTTACAGTGTTTTATTTCTTCTTGCATTTATTGGTAACATAAGCATTCCTATACGGGCATTTTGAGAGTGGCACAACATCTTCTCTGTAGGATTATTTTGTCAGTGGGTCAAAGAGAGCAGGCACAACTGTAACTTTAGCATTTACCTAAAATTATGCAATCAAATTACTTTGCACATGCATCTCTAAACTAACTGATCTTTTGTCTATTAGTATATCTCACCTTCCAAAGAATATTTGTCTTCTTGAGTATTTAAATTAAAAATCATGGCAACAACTTGATCTTGGAAGATGGTCATGGCATTAAAATCAATTGTTACCCAATATAAAAAATGTCAACTTAAGGTTTAAAACAAGTTTTTGGAGTTACTCCATTTCTTCCACAGGCTCTGCAAAAAGGTCCTAAGAATAGCTTCTATGGAATTTAGTGTTTGCATGTTTTTACAAAGATCCTGATAGCCTTCCTTGGTATGTGGCCAAAAGACTTCTCCAGTTCCAGAAAATATGGTATAGTTTCTACTCCATTTCAATATCTTTTGCCTGAAATTGTCTTACAATAAGAATAAAATCCTCTGCAGATCTTTCAGCTTGGAAGCCAAACCAACATCCACTTCTCAGAACTTTCTGTAACCCTGCATCCAGAACCTTTTCAAAGATCTTAATTCCATTCTCCAATAATTTCAGTCCTCTGTGCTTTGTACAGACCAACAGAACACTTTCCTGTTTGCTTCTCTTCTTATATTCTTGTATATCTCTTGATGCTCCCCTACACCAACTGTTACCCTCCTTTAAAAATAGCCTTCCTCTCTTTGATCACATTGTCCACCACCACCTTTATCTTTCTTTTACCCTCCTTCCAATCATTGCACCATACTTTACAAACATACTTTCTTTCTATTTTCTCTTTATCTCCATGATCTAATAAATAAACCTCTCCTGACATTCCTTGTTGAGTTCTGTACTCTTCACTTTCCATAACTTTAATCTCTTCCTTGCATGTTATCTTCATTGAAGATAGTCTGCAATGCCAATACTTGGATGAGGCATTCTTCTCCTGGTATTGAATGACAGTTGAATGCACTCCTCATTATATTTTGTGAACATGAATGGATGTTTTGAACATATGTTATGCAAACCATTGCCAGTGCATGTATACAAAATCTAAAGTACATGGGCCATAGGAATATCAGATTCTTGTTGTAAACAATGTGGTGACAATTTGCACTTTGGTAACTAGTTTCAACAACATTCTCCATTAAATTGAAGCTGTTACACATAGCTGTAAACATTGATTTATTTAAATCTTCA
>JAAAKL020000924.1:0-13185 GCA_010016065.2 Carybdea cf. marsupialis auct. non (Linnaeus, 1758) | reverse complement strand
ACCGCCTTCCAGCGTGGGATCGTTCTCTTCACATTGACCTTCGTCATTAAAGTATCTTCTTCACAGTTCTCACAGTTACACAATTTTTAATGGCCTGACTTTTTACACTTCTGATTCCATTAGCCACAAAATTAAGCTCTGTATAGTTAGATCTGAAAAGCCAGTTGAGATGATGAATTGCTGGGTATTGGCCTATGATATTAGGACTAGAGGGCAACAACAAAGAGACCTGTTGTAAAACTTTCCCTAATCAATGATCCCTCTTCCCAGATTATTATTTTTCTAAATGCATAACAGGAAATTCTTATTGCACCCCCACTTTTAATAAAACAGGAGTGATATAGAGCTCCTGAGAAATGTAAACAGAAAAACTTGCATTTGATCTACATTTCAAATGTTAATTTAATCTATTGCATTCTAACTGTATTTCATCTTGTCTTTTTCCACCTTTTGTGATTATTGCAACCTTCCCAGTTACTTATCTTAAGACTTTTTTCAATCCCACTCCCAATTTATTGCCATCCCTTCTGTTTCTGACCCAACAGTAGGTTTCTTTCTGTTTGTAAAGTATTTCAGGGTTTTTTAGAAAGATCAATAGCATTTTGGGAACCCAATTCAGACATCAACTTATTAGTTGGTTGTCTTTGGTTGAAAATAGTGGTGCATGTTCCTCAGTTAACTGAGAGAATACCCTTGAGACAGGAGTAAACCTATAAACAAATGTCTCTATTCAATAGTGAAATAGGATCTGGTACAGTTTGCTATTTGACTTGATCTCGCCATCCTGGGTCAGCACTATCACTTGATGTAACTCAATTTCTCCGAGAAGTCTTGAAACCAATTGTCCCTGTTCAGAATCAATGATGCTGGAATTTGGTACAAAAAGTTCATCTGTTCCAAAATTTCTTAGCTCCACGGCATCAGAGACGCTGATGAAACTTAAATTGAAATGGGTCACACTGATTCACAAGTTTTGTTATTGCTTCTGGTACTTTATTCTCCTCCTTTTAATAAACCCTGCTTTTTGTAAGTCATGAATTTCCAGTTATAAAGGAAGCCCCAATATATTACACTAGCCCGAAAGAAAAAAGGTCCACATATATTCTATCTTACATAAATAGTATTACCTAGTTATTTCCCTTTAAGCCATTGTTTCCTTTACACATTATACCCTTAAATAAAAGTTTATCATTCTCTTTTACACAGAATCAATTTGTTGATACCATCTTTTATTTGCTTGGAGGTAGTATCATTCAAGTCCTTTTTAAAATGCCCTCTCCAAGTAGCCTTGAATAGCATGTTGTAGATTTAAAATATTTGTTCATACCTCCTCATCTCTGGATGCCACAATCTTTCCTTTCAGTAAAACACCTGCTAGTACTTTCAAGGTGACCATGAAATTTCAATACATTTTAGTGATATGCATGAGATGCAAATTGAGTTATATGTTGTGGAACTTTGGAAAGGAAATCAGATGTCTGCTCAGTTGGCAATCAACAAAAAAATGAACCTGTTCGTGTATATTGTTATGTAATTCACTTGCTTTCTACACTTGAGACATGCCAAGTTTCATATTGACCCAAAATTACTGAGAATTTTTGTCTAGGATGGCCTGCTCCTTTAGAGTCAATGACTTAGATAATAGTTTAGTATTGAAGATTTTAAACAACAACTAAATGAGAAGGCAAGTTACTTAAGCACTGTAGAATTTTCATGTGGCCAGATATCAAACTTACTAAGTATTACATTGACACCATATCTATAAATTTGAGGGAAAACTTCTTTAGAAAACTTTAAATTCATCCACAAAATCATTCAAACACCATAATATTGCAGTAAGATTTATGATAAAAGTCTAATGGAAACAAGTCCTGTTCTAATATACAATACTCATGAATTACTCAGACATCAGATTCTTTCAACATACTGGTAAAAAAATAAAAATCTGGTATTTGATTAACAGGGGTGGTGGTGGTGTAAAAATCAAAATTGGAAATAGGAATCCAGCTACATAACATCCCTAACGTTCCTGCATTTAAGAAAAATATTGGAAGTTAATTTTATCTGACTCCAAAATGTTTTTAAGCTTGATAAAGAAAATAATGCTCTAGAGAGAGCATGAATCTAGTAGAAGATGGCATCTTGATACAATCTGAAGCATTTTACATTTAGTAGGCAGAACATTTCAAGTTATAAAAAAGGTGATCTATAAACTTTCACCAGATGATAGATACCTTCAAAACAAGAGTCTTCTATACTTCAATTCTTACACACATTTAACTAAGTATGGATGGATGGAAACAAGCAATCAGTTTAATGGGCCAGTAATCAGACTAGCTTGCCTGTCAGCTCTTCAGACCATCACCATATTTTACCAACTTCTGTCCAAATAGTCTTTAAGTGTTGGGCCAGTATTGCATTTACCATTACCTTATGGGGTTCTAGTTTCAATGGTTTATAACTGTTTAATGTATATGTATATCTGTATATACATAGAAACGGATATCTCTTTACATAAGCAATTCTTATGTTTTAAAAAAGGGTGGTAATTAACCAATTTAAGTTCTATACTTAGCATATCTACCTAAAATTAACTTTAGTCTACTACTAAAAAAGTCAAGTGTAATACCATCTGTTTGCAAAAGAGCAAGGCTTAGTTACGAAAGAAAACAAAGCAGCCTGCCTGATACCATATGTTTGTGCTATAGATCACAGTTTATCCATTTAAATAGGGGGAAATACAAAATACCACTGAGTCCTTGTAGCTTTATGTTGTTATAACGTTTACGACTGATAGAAAATATCTGAAAACGTAGTTTCATAAAAATTACCTTTAAATCTCTTGGTTTCTGGAAACTTGTTGGATCAAGTGTGCTTGTAGTAGTTGTCTGTTTGATAGGGGATCCCCCTTCTGGCTCAGCAAGGTACTCTTTAAGCTCCATCTTATATTGCTGATAAGATTTTCCAGATGGACATAATAGCCAAATTATAAAACAGCCAAGCAAATACATAAACAAAAAACCATACACAGCTCCTGTTATGAATGGACTTGGAGATGATAAAAGGAAACCATAGAATAGAACTGATGTGACCCATAACTGTGTATAAGTAATTGAACCTGGCTGTTCCCTGTCAGCTGCAACTGCTGAATCCTTTTTCAATAATGCCTCTAGTTCTTTTGGGTCAAGGCTATCATCTGAGTCATCATCTTCCTTTTCAACTCTTGGAACTGGTGAAGGTGACATGCTTTCGCTACTTTCCTCCTTATGTTCATCATCTGGTGTTAAGTGGGATCCTTCTTGTGAATGAAGAAGTTCCGAGAAAGTTAATTTCTTTGGAATTTTAAATGCTTTACTGGGGTTTGGGAACTTTCGTGATGTCGATGCTGTCGACGATCCTTTCGATTTTCCTGTTGTGGGAGAAGAGGACGGAAGATGTGTTAGGTCAGTTGACATTTGATGGGGCATATTCAGGAGACCTTTGATCTTTTGGCCTTTTGGAGACTTCTTACTACCTGGACTGGATGGTGTTGGTGACCCCGATGATCGAGGTGGTGGTTCGTTAGGTACTCTAAGCGTCTCACCTTCAGGTGTGATATCTGCATCATTCCTAACTTCTGCATTGGAATCTTCTTGTTTTTCCGACCCTTGAACTTTATCCCCTGTTTTGGTCCCGCCAATCATTTTCAGCATAGAACTTAATTTTCTTTTATCCTCTTTGCTTGTTGGTGTTTTGTCTCCTTCTTCCCCAGACAACCTTGAGCTTTCACTGTCCATATCTGGAGAATGTAATCCATCGAAGCTATCACTGCCATCCCTTTTGAAAGTTGGCGAGCCACTGGCTATTTCGAATTCATTTGGGGTTGAAAGGCGATTTAATTTACTCTGGAAGCTGCTATGCAGGTCTCCAAAAGTAGGATTCTCGACGTCGACAATTTCGAAATCCGACTGCTCTACTTCTTTCATAGATACAGGCTCCTCTTTAAGTTCGACCTTCTCTTCAGGTATCAAAACTGGGGCCGGCTTCGAATGACCCTTAGTTTTCGAAAGTAAATTTGACACTTGATCCTTAATCCAATGCGACTTCGAGGAATCGTGTGTTTTCTTCATACTAACTGGATTCACATCATCTAAGTTATCTTTTCTGGCCCCTTTACTGCCATCCTTGGCTTCGATAAACTCCAAATAGGCCATCTCCTTTTCATCTAACGATGACAAACCAGCTTTGTCAACAAATGCTACTTGGGGAACATTCTCTGGTGTTTCAGTAGTCTCTGCATCCATAAGAACGCAGCCATCGATATCATATTCCAATTTCATAACAACTGGCTCGGTTACCATTGAACTCGTTTCTGAGGTTGACGTACTCTCACTGTCATCAGTTTTCGTAAATCCAAATGAAACCGAGCCATTCGACTTGACAGATCCTTCGCCTTTTTCTGGTGATTCGTGTGTTTTACTTGGAATACGCTTGACAATAAAACTAGCAACCTGGTCTTTGATCCACTGAGTTTTTGCAGAAATATTTTTTGGGCTTTGGTTTTCCATACTAAAGCTCACAAAACTATCATCAACGTATTCCTTTCCTCCTGAAGCCGTTGTTACCTCTTCGTCGCGACTGCTGTCTGAATCCGTCGATCGGCGAAAGCTACTAAGTCCCCTTGGTGAATACTTTTGATATAAATTTGACTTCGACCACCTCCATTTTTTATCGTCTGATAGATTGGGAGGTAGTACCACCTGGCTCTTTAACTTTTCAACAGGACTTTCATCCATCTGTGTACCGGACTGTTCATTGTTGTTGCGAACAAGGCCTTCACAGATCAGCTTGTCATTTGGATCTTTATCTCTCACTTGTGAAACATTCCCGTTCATATCAACTTACATGTCGAACCTTCTATGATGAATCTATCATTACGGCAAATCTCATTTTCGAAAGGATAATATGTGCCAATGAAAACCCTTGGGACGAGTCTGCTTGTTGTTTTGTTTTGATCCTATTTTCGTTCCATCACTGGTAGACATGTGCACACAAAGTAACTGATAAAAATACATACACAAGATGCGCGCGAAGTTTGATGGGAAATGAATCGCATGATTGGCTCAGCTAAAGCCGATTTTCAGAACCAGAAACCAAGCAAGCAGGTGCTTCTTGTGCCTGCAAGGTAGACCGTAACAATCTTGTAGTTACGGTTTCCATAACAAAAAAATCGCTTTGAGTATCTCACGCCAGTCCTCATAAAGTTTTGAAATTTTGTGTCACAAAACTGAGAGGCTAGAAGCAAACATCGAGAAGGAGGACAAAAGATTCCGCGTTGAAAAATACTTGGCAAGGGCAAAATTGCGAGGAGGGGTGAAGGGGAGGACAGTTAACAAAATACACAACTAACTAGTTTGCTGATATCTATAAATCTTCAGAGGAAGTTACAAGTGTGAAAACTAGTCATGATGTAACTTACCAATGATCTGCCTCCATCATTACCTACAATTTGTTTGCCACTTCCAGGAGACACAACCCCTGGTACACTCCACTACGATAAAAAACTCAATTGGTTTAGTTTGCCTGACTCCTACATGGACTGGGTTATTTTTGCTAAGGTTGGGCAGCTAAAGGCCTATGCCACTATAAAAACTAACAGAGTTTGCTGGGTTTAAAGGTGAGGAGTAGTCTGGTCTGGATAGTTTAACACACAGCAGTTTTCCATATGTATGCTATTAATTCTGATCAGAAATACAAATACCTTGTATACATGTATATATATAATACTCATTAAAATACACAGTATCTTTTACGTTTCGATATTATCTTTTTCAAAATATATTTGAAAGAAAATTATTGATATTTTGAAAAAGATAATATCGAAACGCAAAAGATATGAAGATGTTGTGTATTTTAATAAGTATTGTTGTAGTATATTATTTATACGCATAGGAGAATGCTAGCTTTTTAAGTACGTATATATATATATATATATATATAAATATATATATATTCTGTTACTGGGTGGGTATATATATATATATATATATATATATATTCTGTTACTACTGTATGTTACTATGTATACTAATATATGTATTTGTCATATTCTCCAGAATAACATATCAAAGGATAGGTGAGCCTGAAGCTGAAAAAAGAAATCAAAATAAGATTGCCAGAGATTGATATGGGAATGATTTGTAAGATTCTTACAGCAGCCAAGGAGTAACACTGGCTTGTCCTGCACGCCATTTTCAGAAGTTGACCATCGCATTTTAAGATGTATCGAGGCACTTCTCGAAAGTCTCTGTGAATGTCGTAACTTACCCTACTAACTTGTAGCAATTTTACTACACGTGTACTCTCCATCTATAAGTTAAAATTACACGTCTTACGCGGGCGTACACTCGTAAATTTGTACGAGTTTGTACGCTCTTGTTACAGCGAGTATTTACCACAGTTACAGATAACGTAGTATCTAGAGAGGAAACCAGCCTAATCACTGACTGCGAGCTGGAATAGGATAAAAGTATAACCAAGGATGAACATCTCTACATTGGTAACTGATATATACCACACAGGAACTCAGCTGATATTCAAGAGATAAACACATCACTGCAAGTACTTTTGAACCTAACTCTAACCTAACTAAAAATGCTGTACTAGGAGCTGATATCAACTGCCCGAACATTAGGTGTACAAAAAAGGAAGCTGATTTTAAAATTCCAGCCCATACCATCCAACAGTCACTGATATATGAGACATCACCATACCTTAACCAAGTTCACGAATCACCTTCATGAGAACAGGACATCCTACACTTAGTTTCACAACCAACCAGCACCCACCAAGTCCTCAGTCAGCGCACCTTGCCAGGTCACTGAGGTCATTATGTTCGGGAAATCTTTGATCTTTGCTTGTCTTGCAAAAAAGCCCGGCACTGGCCCTTGTGAGAATTGCTTGCCAGGTAAGGAGTGGCGCGAGGACATGTATAATAAAATAAAACTAACAGATCTGTTATTCGGTTGGCAGTACCCTCAAATTTGCCTGATTCTCAGAATGCTAAAATTTTTGGTTGTTTTTAGCAGGTTATGAATATATGATATGCAAGTAAATACTATATAGGGGTCCTTCAAAGAGTATGTACGCTTCAAAAAGTCCCCATTTGGAATCTCTTTCTCTAAGAGCATGGTCTAACATTGCCCTGTAAAGAGGTTTACATCTGTCTTGATTAATATCCAACGCTAAGCTCCACATCTTTGAAACAAGTGTTGATAGTAGTGGCTCTAACAGTGGTTCAACCTCTGCTAAATTAGCGCTGCTTATTAATAAACGGAAGCATCAGTAGAAGCGCATTGTACACCCTCTCTTTTAGCAAGTAAGAAGCGTCTTTAAAAACAGAACGCATTGATCACCGCTTCTGCCAGACAAGCTGATAGTTAAAAAATCGGGCCTTGGCCTGAGCTCTTAAACCATGACAGTGTTGTGATAGACATGGACATAAAAGCGACCTATAATGTCAAGCCCAGGAGGAAGATATACAAATACAACAAGTCGCGGTGGGAACAACTAAAAGAAGACTTTGACAAGATACAAGACTACACGAAAACGCTTAATAACAACCAAGCAACATCAAAAGAAGTATGGGAAAACTTCAAAACTGCCATTACTGATAGTGTGTGAAACAAGAGCATCCCAACAATACTACCCAGTACCTGTACCACACCCACTTTATAGGCAGCCGAAGAAAACCATCACCAGGAGCAACTATATGGCTTGCAAAACGGAAGTTAAATGAGAACTACGAAAAGCTGAGTATAACATCATAAAGAACACCATCAGAGAAAAGCTAGAATCCAACAGCACGAACCCTTTCTGGAATTACATCAAGTCTAGAAAACAGGACAACACAGGGATACCAGTGCTGAAAGAGCAAACATCAATACCAGCATGCAGAACCAACCAATACAAGACCTCATTATTTTATTAGAACTGTGCTAAAATGGAACCATCTGAACAATACCACAATGAATAGTGACAGTATCGAGGCATTCAAATTAACACCCAAATCATACAACTAAATCACAAACCTGCTCTCTCTCTCAACCGCTGCAAAATAGTAACTAATACAGATACAGAAGCGCTTTTGCTGACCCAAGACAGCAGAAAAAATTATAATTTACCGTTAGAGGGAACGTTCAAGCAAGATATGAAGTTCTCTAGAATTGAAGAAAGGTTTCTACTTCCAATAAAGTCCCCCCTCTATTTTATTCTAGTAAGGTGCTTTTTAACTAAGAGATCTAACACATGCTTCGTTCAAAGACTCCAAGGAATTCATGTTTTCTTCATGTGATTTTGATAATATTAGTCTAGACTTTTGAATGAGAAACAAGACCTATGGTCAATAATAAGCATAACATCTGTATCCAAAACCTGGTACTTGTCTGAAACTGAAAATTATAGGGCGATAAGTCTAACGTTCATACTTGCCAAAATGTACAACCGACTGATTCTGAATTTGAAAACGACCTGTAATTGGTGTAAATCTGAGATTCAAAAAAATGGATTCAAACCAAAGAGAACAACAGCAGGACAGTTTATAGGTGTTAGAGGAGTCACTGTTAGGGAATCACCATTTACCGGGCAGGCATTGACGTAATTATTTGTATTGAAGAACTTGTGTCGGTGATTCACGATTACTGTACGATGATTAGTTTTATTCAGATATCAAAACTAAGGTTGTCAAATACGTCAGTACTACAGCAACAGGAAATTCAGTACTTTTTTTTGATCTTTTAACGTGTATGTAGGAATGTATTAATATAGGGTGTGGCAAAATTGCATGGTCAAGAATTTCTTTGATGTAACGTTTTATACGTAAGTAACTGTGAACAATTGATGTTCTATTTTGGTATTTTTCTATTCGATTTTGTATATATATCCTTGTAAATTTAGGTGATAAAGAATGAAATCAAGATTGCGAGTGTGCAGATTATTTTGGATTGTGAAGTGATAGATTAGAGAAAAAGATAGATACAGTCCTCTTTAATGATTGTGGTTCTATTGTGCTATCGTCGAATGCAGCGGACGTTGAAGTCATAATACATTCCCTCAGGCCCTTTTCTTTCCACACGCCACCAGATATCTCTCGTGATTCCAAGCGCTAGGGATCGGCAAACCACATCTCCACAGCTGCACCGGGCTCCGGCTACCGTAACCTATTGACGGCAAGCTCATTTACGGAAAAACAGACTAAATGATTGTCATTTGATTCAACTTTTAATTGATTAGTATTCGGATCCTATAGCTACCTTGATTTTAGCGTCGATAAAAATGCTTACCTTAGTAAAGAAAGACACATATTGTATGTGAAAGTATCTGTCAAACACTACTATCTACAGCCATGGTGGCAGATCCATTATAAGGGAGCAGACTACTCATCAAAACTGCATTGATGTCTTAAGAGTTGTAATATCTCGGAGAATTGCTTTCTGAGAAACAAGACATTTGCTGCTGCCTGTTATCAGCAATATATTAGCACTTTCTAACTTTCTCTTAAAACGAAAAGGTGGCTGACGTACAATAATTAAAAACTAATAATGAGTTTGCAACTTTCCCCCCTGTATTAGTTATATGTTACGTGGTAATTATAAAAGCAAAAACCTTAACCAAAGAAATTTCGGTCGATCAGGCTTTAGTCTGTAAGGGGCAAAGGCGTCGAAAAGCCTTTGTGTTGGGGATGACTCATTTTGGCCCGAAAAAACTTGCATAAGTTGCATTTGCCCATAGGCATTACCGTCAAAAATTTTTGTTCAGGCCGACTCAAATTGGCCCGAAAAAACTTGCATAAGTTGCATTTGCCCATAGGCATTACCGTCAAATTTTTTTGTTCAGGCTGACTCACTTTGGCCCGAAAAAACTTGCATAAGCTGCATTTGCCCATAGGCATTACCGTCAAAGTTTTCGAATGCGGCTGACTGAAAACGTATGGACAACACTTAGCCAGATGGTATTCAATTATCCGCTTTTAAGCAAAAAACATCGCAGAGATCACAAAAATAAGGCTTTATTACATTATTTCCTCACTATCATATACTAGTAATCAAATACGCTTTACGTCTATCACTTGATCATTTGCAAGCTTACTGAAAGAGAAAACAATAATTGACCAGAAAGTATGTTTTATTCATCTTTAGGAGATCTCAGACCCGGACATCCCGGTTCGCACGCTTATAAATTCGCCAAAAATTAACGACCAAAAAACTTGGCCATAGACTGTTCGATTCTCTACTACTTAACAAATCTAGACATTTATTACTACAAATTACATATTATTACATATTACTACAAAACTACATTTTATTACATTATTTCTTTATTATGTATTTGTAACATAAGGGGTACTATTTCTACTGATTCACTATTTGCACACTGCCTCTCCCAAAAATTTCTATTACCCAACATTGGGGGATGGGCTCCAGTTTCCAACTGAGCAGAGTCTATGACAAAGTTCAAACTGGTGTAGACGCCAACATTTAAACATACAGAATACATATCTAGAGAGATCATTTCACTGAGTGGAAGCTACTTCTCATAGTGGAACCTACTGGCCCTAATAACATTTTCCTAAAACATCTCGGCGTGGAGCGTGTGGCCGAAAAGCTAGCTTTGAAAACCACCGACCTGGGTTCGATTCCAGCGCTGGGAATCTTTGACGACTTCTCTTTACCATGGTCACCGGGCCCACCCAGTCCATGTGAGGGAAATTGGGGAGACGGAAACTTAAGAAGCCCGTCGGATGGAATATACCTTGACGCAGCAAATTTGCTCCTTGATGTACCGTGATGAAATAAAACAATAATAAAAATAATAATAAAACGTCAATGACAGGGTATAAGAAGCGCGTTATTAAGTATCCTTACGCATCATGAAAACCGAACAAGCACACACAGTTTGTGAGTAATGGATTTCAAAAGTCAAAATGCAAAAGAATCTGATCCGTTAACCATTTAATACAGACAGTGAATTCAAGTACACAAGCTGAGTCATTCAAATATCACTATCATGTTTGCTGCTTATCGTAATTTCCGCACCTTACTTCATTACTTTCACACAGTTTCACAGTACTGTGAGGGGGTCAGTAATTTTAACAGTAATAATACCGATTGAGGAGATGAAAGGGGCGTGAGGTGACGGTTGGATAATTGTTCTACGTCTACCCAATTCAAAGCTACAACCATTCAAACTATCCCTGTAAACAGCGGCATCACCGCCAACTTTGCCGCCAGGCATAGATCGTAAAAACTGGTTCTGAGAATAAATCTCTTTTAATCTCTATCGCTCTACGGCTGGGTTTATACTGGAATAATGGAGGTCTAATGGCTTTTTGCTGGACTATTGTAATCTGTTACAATTTTGGATGCTCTTACCAGCAATTGATTGTCATTGATACCCCGATTCAGAGTTGTAATATATATATATATACACATAAACCGAAGATAGAAACAGCACTAAAAGCAGTAGAAACGAGATACATATCAACGCAACAACTTAAGCTTTAAAACTAGCTTTCGGAATTTCTTGATTCCTTAATTCAGGCTTACACCAAGTCCAGACATAGCATTGTAGCGATTGACAGATTGAGATTTTCTTGATCCTATGAGTGCTGGTGCATGGCCGTTCTTAGTTGGTGGAGCGACCTGTCTGGGAAATTCTGATAACGAACGAGACCTTAACCTGCCAAATAGTAACGAGAGTTACGAAGCGTGACTTTCTTCTTAGAGGGGCCATTGGTGTTGAACCAAATCAAAAAGGCGATGACAGGTACATTACCATGTAATATAGGATGATCTACACTCACCGAATGCCATTTTCTTTTGATCGAAGAAAGTTTCTTTCTTTCCAAATCTCACTCTGAATCTGTTTGACTAAAGTCATTGTCCTTCCAAGACCTTTGGTTTATATCGAAACGCCTTATTCTAAGAAATTAGTTGATTGTCACGAAGCGGAAATCAACTCTTCCAAGTAGTTTGCGGTTTAAGCCATAGCCAGAGTACGTAAAACGTCCGCGGCTGAATTGTCGATTTTAACCACTTAAGTGTTGAAGTATTTTCAAGAAGAAACTAGCAGCACATCGTGCAGTACACAGGTGTTCTGCGGGAGCAATCGCAAAGCTTAATATGACCACATGAAACAAGGTAACATGGCTCGAGGGTTTATCGATTTACTTTCTGGACAGTTATTCAACACATGCTGGGCTTCAAGTCACAACAGCAAGTACGAAAAGTTTAGGGCAATATAAATTCACTTCAGTTAAGACATTTATAATAATACATGTAATACAGATGGAAAGTTAAAACGAAAGACAGATTTTCAAGGTTTCAATTTGTCCTTCACAAATGTTATCATGTGAGAGAAGGGTTGTCAATTTAGCAGGAATATACTTATAGTAACATTGGCAAATTAGATTTTGGAAAAGTAGTTGTATGAGTTCACCTTTAACAGTTTCTATTGTCGTGACCTAAATGTTTACTGATACGAAGCAAAATTTTCTACAGACTGACAAAAACCCTATTAGTGAATATTTACATCTGATGATGAGAGTCCAATACCATTTGAGAAACTGTGTTCTGGATGAACGTTCTGCGCCATGGTACTCTCGCACACATATAACCCACGATAGACGTGATTTCGTCGCTACATTTCTCCACAAATGTCGATAGACATAGCAAATTTCGAGACTTCGCATCATAGGCAATAGTTGACAGAATAACATCTGTTTCTAAGGCTCTAAAACTGTCAGGCCATTGCTATATTTATTATGATAAATAAAATACTTAAATACTCTCTACCCCTTCTTTTCCCTGCGCCAGGTATGAATCTGTTCAACAATTCAACCATTTTTTGGAATCCAATTTAATTACATCATGCCCTAACTTTCAGAGAAGACTCTTAAACTCGAAGAGAACATACTCTTTTCAAAATTCTCTCTAAATCTGAAAATTTTTTGGAAAAGTGAAGAATGTTGCTATGAACATCAGAATTTTCAAATTGTTTGGTATTGATACAAACATTCGTAAGATGACCCAGCGTGTTTTACCCATAGATTTATGAAAAACATATATCTCATAGATCTATGGCTTGACCGAGGCCTCCATGAAAGAGACCGCTGGTCTGGCGTACACTCTCTCGGGGGCCTAGCCATTC
>JAAAKL020000923.1:0-34772 GCA_010016065.2 Carybdea cf. marsupialis auct. non (Linnaeus, 1758) | reverse complement strand
ATCCGCTCTTTTGTTTTCATTTTCTCTTCAATCCTACCACTTTTACCCAGACATGATTCTATATTGTTCAACATTGTCCCGTGTCACATTAATGTCATTTCCAAATTTGTTGTAGCCTTAAATCTTACTAAGTACTCTATGATTTTACCACTGCACGACGTAACGAAACCATTTTTGTACTGAAAGTCCTTTTAGGCAGGAGTTAAGCTTTCAACGATGTACAAAAACCGAAAAAGAAGGAATGAAACTAATACCCAAATGTGTTTCAAAACAGCCAATAAGAACTGTTGGTTTTGTTTTGACCAGTTACTGCCCAACCGGAATTAAGTAGTTGACCGAAAAGGCCCAATGAAGAGACAAATTCTGTCTGTCTACAAAATAAAAGTTTGCTTGCTGCTGGAAGGATTACAGCACGTCCAAGTGAAGGGTAGACAGTAGCGATCTTCTGTATACACTTCCGTAAGAGTGGATTTTGCGCCCAAAATAACTTTTGTGGAACAATTGGAACATGTGCATCTGATGATAGTTCATTCTATTGGCGTATTGTAAAAGGTTATTTATGCAAAATTGAAAGGGCCCAAGCCCCTTTCAACTTACCTTTTTTACCATATTTAACCACAAGGAAAATCATATATACACACAAATTTCGTAGTAATAAAATAAGGCAGTACTTACCTTGGACAAGATGCCCAAGGCAGTGGGCTCTGAAAAGAAACGCCAAGATAATAGAAACACCAAGAAGTTGTTAAACCAGTAATGGATATGACCCTGGACGTAACAAACTGTGAAATTCCAAGGCCCTGCACACTTTTCGATACTTTCCTCCATAAAGGAAGCACTCCGAGGTGAAATCTTTGGCCCAACAGCAATTCCATGTAAAGCAGAGGTATGCCTTCAAAGAGCAGCATTATGGTATATGGAATAAGGAAGGCTCCTACAGGCAAGAGAACAGTATAAGCAAAATGTATTAAATCGTCTAGTTTTGAAAATTTTAGAATAGCCAAATAAAATGCACTTTCAAGGTCTCTCTCTCGATCATCTTTTTAAAGTATCTGTATCAGCAGACGTTGGCATTCTTGTTGTCGTATGGAATCGGTGTCCAAGTTCTCATATGACAGTGCGAGATGTGCTGCATGTCTCTTGCATATTCTTATCCAATCTCAAATGGTTCCTAACTGGGAACTAAATGTATAGCATTTCAAGTATATTCTTTCAAACGTTCGTAAGTGTACCATGATACTTGAATAACAATGTAGACTTGGCTTAAATGCTTGAGAAATTCCTTACGACATTATGATACGACATATTACGACATATACACTAGTTGACATTGTAATCGATTGTTTTCGTAATCAGTCTGTGTCTGAGTTTCCGAAGTTATGGGCCTAGATATGGATAGCCATCACAAGATAAACACTAGGCAGAGGAAGTATATCTTGGAAATGTAGAATACCATTATTTGTGTAAAGTGAGTGCTTTGACTGGTTTTTAAATGTTCCCATGCACGTTCATTGATTCTATTCTTGTCTTGTTCTAACTGATTTTGATACCCAAGACCTGCACCATCGTGCTGAAGGTCTCTATAATATCAGGATTATTTTCCTCTCCTCTCAATTGCTTATTTCAAAGAAACCACAAGATGGAAGTAGATTTGGTATGTACTGAAATTTTGTACGATCCGGTAATTCTGTTACTGAATATTGTAACAGAAGACAGCAATGTTCTGTTCACATAAAACTGACACATCTACGCTGTAGAAGCTAAACGTTTTTAATTTCACCATCATACATAGTGAGTTCTTGTATATCAGCAGTTCCAAAATCTATGATGATCAATCACAGATAGTAACCCAGAGAGTTCATTTGGCTTGTGTTCTGGAATCTTGATGCTGTGCGTTACTCCAATCAATGCACAACAATGCGCACAGTAAAAAGGCGCGAAAATGGAGCCAGTCAAGAGCCGATGGTCTATGACCTTTCTGTGTTGTCTTTCACAATTTCTAAAGATAATCAATTATCTAGCAACTACCACTGAAATCAAAGGTAGATTAGACTTGATTGTTTCCAAAAGTTTGGAGATGCTAAATTATAATTCAGGACTTTGATACAATGCTAATCTTCTTGCAAAGTTATTAAAACCACAAATTTAACTCTCTATCTCTTTTCGTTCTTTCTTTCTCTCTCTCTCTCTCTTCAAGTTTAAACTCCGTATCTAAAAAAAAATTACGAAACCGTGGACCAACGCTTCCATGCAAGGTAAACGGTGACGTCTTTATTGGACAAGACAGGTGGGAAATTAACTCACAAGATAAAAGAACTGACAAAATAACTGTTTTGAGAAATTCGATTCTCACCAAGCTCTGCCTTTTCCAAAGATTTCCGTTCCGCATTTCCTACAGTACGACAAGAGATCAAACTTTGCCTTTGCGTCGATTATTGAATTTATGGTAGCAAATTAGAAAGGAAAGTTTTCTTTCCAAGTGTCCTACAATTGATGATAAACAGTCAAGCCTCTGTGTCTAAGTATGCCAATTCTCTTGCTTTATCTGGCTACAACTGATAAAAATTACTTGTAAATAATACTTCTGAGACGACTTTTTATCCCCGATTTGCTTTTACTGTGCACTAATGATCACTGCTATAATTTTTGCATTTGATATTCGGACAGGATCAGATAATGGATATATAAAAGTTTTTCATTACTAGCTGCGGAACAGTTCATACGAAAACCTATTGCAAACAACGTGCTCGTTTGTTGTATTGCAGTGTAGTTTCCTTCAAATAATGCTTGAGATATTCTGAAGGATGTTGATGACTTTCCCTTGACAGTAGACGCTACGAGAGCAGTGCCGTTATTACGTGCAAACATTCGTACGCATTCTCACTAGGAAATGTTAGTTTAGGCCTACTTACCTCCACCATTTTTCATTAAAAGCCAAGGAAACCGCCACATATTTCCAAGTCCAACTGCAAATCCAATTGATGCAAGAAGAAATTCTGCTCTCCTCGACCACATCTGCCTTTCAGAAGGATAAATGAGAAGTCCATTTTCGTGCTTTCGACCATTGTCGGCTTCATCAGACTTATCTGAGTTCAATGGTTTATTTGAAGCATCTACCAGCATGAAGCTTTCGTTTTCATTACTTCTACTCATGATACATGTAGAAGCTGTCAGTCTGCTATGATCTTTAGTTACAGGTGAAGAAGATAGCTCAGTGACGTACACGTTGTGTAGTAAACGATATATTTTCTTAACTGGACTTTCTCATTAATTCTGATTCCCAATATGGTAGCCTTTGCATTAATGACAATATATTTGCATGTTATTCATCGCCGTTTACGTTCACTAATTGTAACAGGATTTCATAACTTCGGATCGCCTGTTTTCCTTCAATGCATCTATTCTCCTAAACAATATAGTGCATAAACGACTACAATGCCATGATTGCATTAATTAGCTGTCATTAAATCTGGTTCTGTTAAAAACGGAGTCATAACAGGACGTTTTCATCGATGTAGAGCAGTAGGCAAGTATCCAAACAAAAGAATCTGATATTTTAGTAAAACCAAAGCTAAATATCTTGATTTAGAGAGGTACCAGATCAAGACAAGGTTTAGTGATGAGGAGTACTGATGCGTTTCCTTGCGTTCATGACATTCGGGTACTATGTCTTTCAAGCAACCCTGACACCAATCAACGTTTGTTGGTAATTCTGTAAAGGAGATGCTAGCAAAGCCAACGCTCTTTTGCATATCCGATGTATTCTCCACTGTGAATATAATTGAAGGTCGTGGTAGTTGGAGGATTTCACTGACAACAGAAGTTTTATTGATCACAGGCACTCAGTGGATATTCTTCTCTATTTAAAGCCCCATATACACGGTGCAATATGTTGTATCAACAAATTGAACACAACCCGTTCTGAGGACCCTGTCTTGTTGTACAACTGGGTTTCTCAACTCCGTTTTCATTTGAAACAACAAAAAAGTTTCTAAAATATTGCTAGAGAGAAGTGGGACAACTGAAACTTAGGTGATTCGCCCATTCTCGTCTAAAAACGTCAGTGAAATATTGAAAATTCCTTCTTAGCTTCCCTTCCTCTCTCTCGTATGACCCTCATAAATGCATCGCCCCTTGGCTGATTCGCCACAACACGTTGTCATAAATTGAACCTTTTAAATATAATATCAGTTGTATCAACACGCTGCGTGCAACAAAAGTTGTACATTGTTGTTTATTGCACCATGCATCATGTTTTGGCGCAACATGTTGTATCAACATGTAGGTCCGTGTATGCTGACTTGGCTTAATAGAAGTCAAATCGAACATTCAAGACACGACAGTACGTATTATCATAATTTTCTCCAATTATAAGCAATTTTCGTAAATTTGCAAAAGAAAAGAGACACTCGCAGTCCATGAATATATAAAGAGATGATAAGAAAAATTAAACTTGAATTTTTATGACTGAAATAATAATCGTGTTTACTATACACCTCCACATCATATTTTCCCCAACAATTTCTCACTAGACTAATCTAAGAAAAATACAGAACTAGACAAAATACTCATTAGATCAGGGATGTGGGGTCAGTTCTGTTTGTTTATGTGCTCAAAATTAAGCCATTAGTCAGATTCGGGGCTCCGTTTTACCATGGGCCCCAAACCAATCAGGGGTAAGAGGGCTTTTCTCCGTCTTTGCCCCCAACTACTGTCCATACTCCTATCAAACAATTACAGGATCAATGTTTGTGATAGCAAGAAAATCCCAAAAAAGTATTATGCTAAATAGCTTTATTGACCCCTATTCAAAATGTTCCTGCCTCGTCACAAACTTGGATTTAGAAACAGACATAATATTTATCATCTTTTCTGTTAGCAACTCCAGAGAAAATATGTAGAGCAGCAAATTGATCTACATGTGGTGTTGATGAAGCATTCACATGGCCAGTAGAGATGGACTATTGAAGCTCCTTGCAGTGGTATGGCGGTAAGAGCATTTTCTCGGCGTGGTTTGAGATTTATAATAGAATGTAGGCAAAAGTTCTTGAAAATGGTGAATATCAGAGAAATATCTAGTTAATAATGTTGTCAAAGAATGTTGAAAAGTATGAGCATAATAGAAACCAGAGGGTACCTGATGAAAGATAGCACAGAGAGCACAAACGGAAAGCATTCAAGTTTTAGTCACCAGCTCTTACGTCAGTCAAGCTGGTCAGGATGTCATTGAGGAAGACTCATAGACAAATTACATACTTTGCACTTACGCAAGTAAGGAGTCCAAGAGAAGTCCCAAGAAAAAACCTTTAAAGATACTAATAAATAACATCAAAAGTGTTTGATGGATCCCAACACATGGAAACGGAATGCTGTAAATAAATGTGCCTAGAGGGTCAAGATGAAGTACCAAGCCATTTGAAGAAAGGCAAGAAAATCCCAAGAAAATGCTTCTCAAACTGACAGTGATCACCGAAACAAGATTTTTATGGCACGTCTTGGAATTATCAATCGGTTTAGTGTACACTTTTTGTTGATTGTCGCTGTCATTATCGCTTGCAGTAGACAATCAACATTGTTACTAGACATTGTTCTAAAATGCATATTCACAGAGAAATTAAGGTTATTAGGCGTGATCATTGTATTACCCGACAGACATAGTCCTCCTTCTTGACTTCACCTACATAGAGGAGCACCGACTATGTGCTTTTAATTACATAGAATTGTGCAATGAATTCGTATAAAGCATGTTTACATTTTCAGATATAGCATGGCAACGCAAGTGGTTTTTGGTTGCGACATCGAATCAATTTGACGTTGGTAAGCAACGTCGTTGACGTAAAAATGACGTCGTTGTTAATAGTTTGATCTACTGATATTTTAAACCTAGTAAATCTAGAACCGTGTAGAGCAATCATATGAAAATATGATATCAATACACAATGTTCCAGAATCTTAAGTCACTATGTTCCAGAATTTTCAGTTACTTAGTTAAATGATTTCTACCGTTAAAAATATAGAAAAAACAGGTGCTTGCTATTGAGGAACAAGACTAGAGTATCCCCTTCAATTGTTAACAAAAATACGCAAATTTAGCTATTAAACCTTGATATTCTGTTATCAATTTTTAAGTATATGAATATCATGTTGGTATTTACTCGAAAATTTAGTCACAATGATAAATAGTTCACAAGATGTATTGACAAATGGCTATAAATTTCAAAGTTCCTCTTAGTAGCCAAGGAGTTAGAAATCATTGATGACTTATGCAGTGTAAACATAACAGGTAGTACACCATGTTATAATGCTTTGCAAGAATTCTGTTTTCTAGCGCAAATTTACAGTATATTTACAGAATATTTAGAAAAGGTAACTATACAAGGCCATCGAATTTTCGTATTCTACAAAAAAGTGCAAAAACTATATAAATTTCGACCTAGTACGTCCAGGTAAGACCATCGATTTGTGAACAACTAGTGTCAAGTCAAATTATGCAGTAGGAAGAGCGTTTATTGAATTTCCCCTTGCAGACTGATAACTTATAGTTAAGTATCCTCATGGATCCCCTAACTCAGTTTGTAGAGCTTACACCTAGAAATGTATCGGTCATTGCTTCTAGTCCCGATGTAAAAGACAGGTTTTTCATAGCTCGACTAAAAGTACCCAAATATGTGTTAACAGATGTAGAATCCCACATATTCTGTACACGTTCGATTTTTCAAACAGATTGAACTCAGCATGCGATGGGCCGTTCTGACACCCAAATATTGGATAGTCACCAGCACCATATAATTTTTTAATGAAATAGCACATTTCAGAAAAAAACATGACATTTGCCATTTTTACAATCGTTGTGCATTAAGGGATGATAACGTTTCTGTACAAAAAATAACAGTTTGCACTGAGGTTTTAAACAGTCATTAAAAAGCGAAGTTTACCGAATGATTAAATGCACTTGATGTTCTTGGTAAGTAGAAACGGTTGAAACGCTCGTTTGATGTTATAGAGCGTTCAAAGCATTTCTACGTACATACAGAAAAATGTTTCCAAGTTTTACGTTCGGGTACACGAGATTCCCGATAACCAAGGCTCGGTTAAATGAGATACAGACAAACAAGGTTTGGAAAAATAAGGTTCGAATAAACGAGGTTCGGATGATATTTTACAGTAAGGATCAGCAGGGAAATTAGCAATCCAAAGCTTCACTCCTCCTTATCATTGTTTCTATCCTAGTCAACCATCGAGATAATTTGTGGAACTTGAAAATTTTAACTTAGCAACTAAAGAATGCTTCTTAGCAATGATACCGTAAGAATGCTACAAAGCTTGTCAATGAATAAAATTCTTTACGTTTTCATGACGAAGTTACGCAGCTCATTTGTGAGTTATAGTTGGACGTATTTTATAACCATTAATGGGAAAGAAATACTTTGCTTCAAAATCTACCTTCTGAGGATGTATCCTCACTAAATATCGGATACTCTGTAGCATTAAAAGACAGCAAAGTGTAGCTCTTTACCTTGCGACATTCAGAGCACAATCTCTTCTTGATACACTATCAATACAAAAAACGAAACAAATACGAAACAAGGTGCTTCTTCATAGTTGTAGAGTTTTAAATTAATTACGAGCGTGCAAAGGGCGTTCATATTTGAAATAAATATTACATTTGTCATTGTGAAATCAATCATTTAGTGCTTGTAGCTCTGTCCTGTTCATGCTACCAGCGATGTTACTAGCAAGCTGTCTGTTCCTCCACCTTCTCCATAAAGCATGCAAAGCTCCAAGAGGAATCCACATCAAGCTGATAGTTAGCAAGAACCATCCGGCAGCTTGACCAAAAACTGGCAATGTTTCATTTTTAACTGTTCCCTATGGAACAAGAATAAGAATAATGAATATAAAATGGTTTTTTCATCAATAATAGAAGGACAGATAAATTTGAAGAACAGAAAACAGATACTCATAGCAGGGTCGGGCCTTGTCAGGGACAAAGAGGTGTACACCTACGCGAGAAATACGTAAATCGGATGATAATTTTAGAGAGTAGAATAGCTCAAAGAGAACGTCTTGCGTCTAAACCTCTGTATTGACGTACAAATTGATATGGGTACCGAAAAACTGGCGCTTTCACCTAGCCTACCTGCTCCACCTCCCCACATCAACTCCAGCTCATTCTTCCCGTCACTTCGTATACAGACAATGACATAACATTTGTGAAACTGCAATCGTGTACCATCTGTCGTGTTATCTATTACAATTCCTTGAAGATAATAAGTTTCTCAAATTCGACCATATGCAAAGCTTTGTAACCCACATATCATTGGTGACTTGCAAATTTTACTCTCTTTGTCTGGTAGCTATAGCAGATCTACAGGACAGGGTTTACTTTAAGACCACTCTTTAGGATTTATTGGTAAAGGTTTCCTCTCTTTTAAAAGTCAATATTACTACAGCGTTCTATTTTGGTCATGCCTCTTACCTCTTCTGCTATCCACCGCTGATATTCTGATTTCCCTTCTATAATTTTGTATATTGCTGCTCCGCAGACTATGATAAGTATGCAAGGCGATACGAAAGTCCAAAGAATTTTCAAAAATAGGTTGACTTTTCTTCCGGTCATTTTGTATACGTCATCTGAAAATCTGAGGAGTAAGATCTATTATGAGAACCAAGTAAAGAAATATTGCACTTCTCAAAACTGGCTTACCCAAGGGGGAAGATGGATATAGGATATCGGCTCCTTCTTCTACATCATAAAAAATAAGACACTGGCAGGATTTCGTAAAGGGTGTAACTTTTGATAGTAGGATGTGTTTATCTTAAGGTATAAGTCTTCCACCCGCAAAATTTAACCTCGAGCATCAAACTTTGGATTAAATCCTTGGCCCCTCTCCCCCCTCTTACGTACACCACTGGTTCGCCTATATTGGCTGCAATTCGTTCTTAATTTCAGGTCTCGTGAAGAAAATAAAATTCCAGCAAGATTGCAGGTAAGTGCTCAATAGGCGTCAACCTTACGTTTGTAACATTTTGTGACCAGCGATCTCCTCTCGCCACTAGAGCAAGTGCCAAATGTTTTCTAGGAACAGAATTAGGTTCCTGTACAGAAAAGTAAAGACATCAACTTCTCAGGCAAGAGGCGACAAAAGCTCTGCCTTAAGCAACGGACTATGCTAGCCCAAATCTTCTGCTATATTTGTATTCCGTACGATAATAGACTGAAGAATTTGATGAAACAACCGATTGCCCGTGGAACCATGTCAGTGATTCACAGAGAAGGAAGGTCTTCATAATTGTATGAATTGTTTGCACCTTCAACATCATAATTTATATCTTAGCTACTTCACGAATAGTTACTAATTCAAGATGCCACACCCTAAAACATAAACTATGGTTAATTTTGCATAAGAAACGGCAATATTCATGTACATTGGAAGACACATGCACTAGTCATCAGACAATTTCAACCTGAGTTGATGATCTCTGCCGTCATATACAAATTCCATGTCTTTTTATTGGTACAGTGCCGTCAGTGGATTTAAAGACGATGCAACCGGTTGCTGTTAGTAAAGTATAATATAAAAGTAATGATAATTCATACCTATTGACACCATACAGGTAACAGACTGCTATTAGTTCAACACATGCATAGAAGGTAAATGGCACGTCGATTGCAAATTTATTTACTACTTGAAAGTAGTACTCTCCTGATCTGGTTGTAAATGCCATTCCAATAAGAAAGCTAAACAGCATCAATGTACCTGAAATTAGACAGAAAGACTAATGATTTGAACTAGGGCGAATGATTTTTACTTCAATAGATAATTTCCAGCAACAAACGTAAAACTTCTATTAAATAAAACACTAAAAGGCGGTGTTTTCCCCAGGGTTTGCTTAACTTGGGGGCCTCAGAGGGGTGTCAACTCAAGAGGGGCACTTTGTAATATTCTAAAGCTATCAAAAATAAACATTTCCCTTATGTAACAAAATAGAAGACTGAAACGCAAATTGTCGTCCAGGTACGTTTTAAATCCGAAATGTGTGTCCCAATTTCTACAACACCATCCTCTTCCCAACCTTCGTAGTATGGTATCCTTCATGCAATAAAGCACGCTAGAGAGCTTAGTCGAGAGGACCGCTTATGTGAAACATGCCTGAATCAGAATGGGCGGTTATTAAGAAGAGGATCTTATAGAGTATTCACGGTATTTGCAAAAAGTTTGTTGCTGATACAGAACAATAAATCTACGCGAAGTAGCGAGAACATTTTTGTACTGAAATGCTTTTTCGTCAGAATTGAACATGACAAGGGAACAGCGAAACTATTACCCAACTGAGTTTTACAAGCAGCCGATTAGAACTTAATCTGCCAGATTGGGGTTGTTTTGACCAATCAGTGTCCGTGGAACAAAAGGTTCAATGAATAGACAAATTCTTTCAAAGCAACGGTACATGGTATATGGGCATTGTAACGAAGTTAACAGTAATAGACGTGATCACGTCATGCGTTATTTTCCCACTTGAATCGTTTAAAGATCTTTTCGTGTATATAGAGCTTTTTGTCAAGGAATAGCAACATTTACTACATGTTCTATGAAACAATACTCTGCTTTGGAAAAAACTTTGTCAAAGCTAAATCACAAAATAAGGAGTAGGTAGCCTATGAAGGATTTTTAAGAAGATTTGTCTGCCAGAGAAACCAAAAAACACTAAATTTGAAGTTTTCACAAACTGCTTTGCATTTTGTTTGATGGTGATATGTACGAGAAAGCTACGTCCTTATCCATTTTACAGAGGTGTATTCAACCTGATATTATAGGGGTGCAACTGGGTTACATTTGTGTTGCAACTGCTGATTTATTTATTTAATGAGTTGATGGGAAATATTTTCAACCTCGTTTGCAGAGTGTCCTTTTGGAGTTTCATGTGTTCTTTGCATCTTTGATCGTTGTTTATGAGTATCCCCTCGCATGGAGTGATAAATTTCTGTGCTTGTAAATTTTACAGCTCAGACTTGACTTCACCAGATGTGTCAGCGTATGTGTTTATATATGTGCTTAGAATGTACATAGCTACACGATATATCCAAGTTAGTTTGATAGGGTTATATATATCGGCAAATTGACGGGACAGAAACGAGTCCCGGTTATGCCCTAAACAGGCTAATGTTTTCCTCTGGTATTATGATGATGTTTTAATGCTTGTATTTTGAATGTCTTTCCTTTTAAGTCCTTTATTGGAGAAAGGTGACCTGATTATGATTCCTAATGGCTTTTTTGGTATGTGGGTTAGTTTTCCTATAGCCAACGTAAGCTAAGACAAATTCAGTACACACACTAGTGAAAAGGGCACGAGTTATCTGCTCACTACGAAGGCTACTGAGCAATATTATTATCTTTTTGTTTGCTTCTATGAGAATGCATGCCTTCAGTTTGTTGTGATGAAAATCATCAGTAGAACTCTGCCAACGAAAAGGTAGTCAGCAATCATAATGTCCTCCTTTTGCACACACAGTCATGGTTTGTTTATTCCCTCGAGCGTTTTAGTAAGAAAACAATTAGCGTAATTGGCTTTAAATCTATAGCCTGAGAAGTTAAGGATGTATTTGCAACTGTTCACATTTTACCAGTTCTAAGAAGTATGTTTTACCTGTCCCTCGCCGATCTTCTTGCATTTTTTCTAGAATCCGTTTTCTATCTCTCTCTTGATAGAAAACATAGCAGAGCATTTCAAGATTTATTTAAGACTAAGAAAACTGTGAATTATTCAAAAGTGAGGAAAATACTGCAGCAAGTAAAATAAGAATTAATCCCATCAAAGATCGTCTCGGGCCGCAATGATTGTGGAGTCAGCTGTTTTTCTAAATCCTTGTAGTAAATTTTTCTTCCCAATAGTGGCTTATTGTCTGCAGATCTTGTTTTGATAAATTCAGACTCCGACAAGTGGGAAGAAGATGTTACGTGAATTTAAGTTATAATATGGTCCGACAATGGTTAATTAACAAAGGGGAAAAATCAAGTTAAGCATTGTTCAAAGATACAGAGTCTATACCTACAAAGCCATGCAAATGAAGAAAGGGGTTTACCACACGAGTGGAAACTGTACCACATTACTATTAGAAAATCCTTAAAAAATGCCTTGACACTAAAAAATATCCAAGAAAGGAAGATGACAGTTGCTGGGTTAAACATAGAGCGATCCATGCGAAACGTTTACAAGAGAGATGAAATCAGGAATGGCATCATAAGAAGTGAAGCAAAAGTAAATGACAAAGTAAGAATATGAAAGGGCAAAAAGAACAACATGTTTCCAGGATAATCAACGATATATTGGTCATAAAGAATAACAGGAAACACGCCCAGGGAGGGAATGAGACTAAGAGAAAGACCCAGTAGAAGGTGAAGAGAGAAAAAGGCGAAGGTGGAGAAAAAGACGAAAGAGAAGGTGGATACTGAAGAGACAAAGGGTAGCAAATGGATGCAAATGGTATTACAAGTATCACATGATAACCACATACAATTGGCTAAATCACATGCAAATGCATAGGCCTACTGATGGTTACTACAGATAACATATTTAGCATAAAGCAACTAAATATTTGATCTAAAGCTAATAAAACCTACATCCTTCTAGGACTAGGGCTCTAACGGTGGACATTTGACTCACAATGTCAGTTGCTCTACAGGAACTGATTGAGAATCTTAGTAGCTGATTACCAGATGAAGGTCCTGGTGAAGAAACTAGCAGTCACCTCCCCTTGTCCTGTCCCACTTCTTGGATGACATTGAAATCCAAATATTTGGGGATGTACTTGGATATTTCGTCAATATGCATTGCTTAATACGAATATCTCTGAGCTAATAATACCCCCGTATTTCACAGACACAGTAACCTCATTGTTTCTAGCGTCACAACACCAATAAATTTCAAAATGAATTCTAGTTGTACTTACTGATGACGACTTCCACTCTGCAAAGTCTGAAATATTTTAAATCTCGGATTGAGGTTACAGCATTCTCTTCTCCTCCGAACCTGCTATCGATTCCCATCGTGATCAACATCAGGAAGAACATCACTGAGAAGACAGTAGATCCTGGGAACCGAGTGATTACATGACTTAAGGTCATAAATGCAAGTCCGCTGCCAGACGGGCTCTAAATGGAAAATATCAGCTCGTTAGTTAATTTCCTGTTTACTTTACAAAATTTGTTTTATATGCATTTCTTGTCATTTAGGTCTCTTTCTTCAATTTTTCAGGGCTTTTTTGTTTTTCATTTACAGAGCTACGTACTGTTCAAAATTCGACTTTGTTGTTTTAAACCATAGATTTTTAACATTTCACATCTTTGAGCATCGCACGTGTTGGGCTGTCCCTTCTGTAAAATATTATCAGTCTGATTCTTGGCTTGTGCATTTCCAGGCATTGATCACGGTGTAAGCATTAGCAAATGCAGCGCGAAGCATATTTAACAGTGCTTTCCTGTTTTTACTAAGATCCTACCAATTACAAACAGTGCTATATTTAGGGATGCAAAGGCCCATTGGGGTCATGACCCCTCTCATAAAATGAGAATGAAGTAAATTACCAAATTTGGCAAAAAAAAAAGTTTTGTTGGTTAGAAGGCGTGATTTTCGTCGTAAAACAGGCAACATGCATTAGAAGCAGTAAACTTTCAAATTTTCTGGGGAGTGCCATGTAAGGACCCTACAGGATGTTATCTGGGAACTTCTATTTGGTATCCCCCTAAATTTTTACTCACTACAGTTGGTACTCTTTCCATACTATCGGAGTTCTAATACTCTCCTCGTTCAATTTCACAGACGTATGTATGCAGAGCAAAGCCTACTGAAATATCATTAAACTATGGAAAGTGTACTGAAAGGAGATTGCAATTTTGGTAAGTGCATAGAGCAAATGACAAACGAACCATTTCAAGAATGAAATTTTTAAAACCCAATACCCAAACAGCACATGTTGGTGAAAATGACATACCTACTAAAACTGTATAACAAGTTGAAAACAATGATAGCAGCTTGCCTAAAACAAAAAGGGCGATTTTTCAGAGGGAGGTGAGCCCTCACGTAGCATTTCTCAGGGGGTCAAGCCCCAATACCCCCACGTAGTCGGCGCCCGTGATCTTTAAAAATATAATACTCGCCTTTTCTAGAATATCCTTTACACTGCAATTCGGCACGTTGTAATTAGTCGAGACGTTTGCCACTAAATTCTGGAGTAGCAGATACCTATCGCTCTCAACTAACATATGAACATTGCAATTTGTATACATGGACCTATTTGCAATATTGTTGATTTGGTGTAACAGGTTTGATCTCTCTACCATGCACTCTGCATTCATATAATGTGCCCTGAAAAACAAACAAAAGAAAATATGATATAAATCTTAGGACTACTTTAAGCTTTGTAGGCCCCTTCTCATTTCTTTCCTTAACACACCCTCATATATCAGTACAATAGAGCATAGTTTCAAGGTGGTCGCTTTGCCCTTCAAAATTTGCCACAAATGCCATTTTCAACACAGATGCCAAAAATACGGGTAATAGAAGGGTAACCTTAGCGTAATGAGGTCAAATAGTCGGTAAAAGAAACATAACTTGGTGACTTTTTCCCCTTCGCGTAAGACATGTAAGCAACTATCAATAAACATTATGAAACACTTACTTACGTCACCCTTACACACCCTCCCTCTAGATTTAATTGACCTCCGGCGGCCACTAAATGTATCCGTCTTATTTTATGCGTTTTTTAACAACAATACTATCCTCTACTAGCGCCTTTAACCATATCTCATTTCATGCATCCTTTTCCAATGGATCTTTACTCTTACCCTGATTATCTACTTACCCTCGACTTCATCATAACTTGCCTATCAAAAAGGTGTAACCAACGAGTCCAAGTCCCTTACCAACAACTGAGCTTTTTTACTTTTTGCTGCTAAGTTTTTAAATGGAAATATATTTACTAATACTTTTTGCCTTGTCCTCGACCTCCCCTAGCCCCCTCCTTTTCTTGTTAATTTAGATTTTGATCAAAAACAGATAAAGAAATAGAGAGATCAAAGTTGTAGAGTGGCAATATAAACTTACCAATATATCTAGTACGAATTTCGTAAAGTGACGAAAAACTGCAACAATATTTTGATACTGACATTTGATGTAATTTATAACAAATTGAATCTAATCCAATACAGAGGAAATTGAGCTAGATATTATACAGCCAACATAAACCAAATATTTTACAATAATCATTAGTTGTTTGTAAGCACTTGGATTGTTAGAGAATTCCAGTACATGTGTAGTAGTGCATCGCCAGAAAACGGGAGACTTAGCTGGTAACGTACAATCACGGCTTGTTACAGTTAATGAAGCTCGACTTCTTACCTGTGGCCGAGAAGGCAAAATACAGCTAGACCCGCCATTAACGAGGTGAAAGTATTTACAGCGGATATCATAATGGTATCTTTCAAAGCATCTTGATTTGCTGGATTATAGCTAGCATAAGCAATCATCCCTCCAGACGAAAGGCTAAGGCTGTAAAAGATCTGGGTTGCAGCCTCAAGCCATACATAGGGATCTCGCAATCGTTCAAACTGGAAAAATCAAAGACATGAGTAAGAGGAATTGTAAAGAGAAAAACCAAAGATTATCACAGACAGTAAAAATAACAAGAAAATTGCTTTGTGTAATGGATTCATATAGCTAATCGTTTCGCCAGACACTGGTCACAGCAATATATTTAAAGAAAGGGAATCTTCTGGGAGAAACGTATGGGATCGGAGAATATTGTAACCAACCGTCGTAAAAGCTTACCAATGTGAATCAGCTACTCGATTAAATATTTAAGTTTTCAATTTCAATTCAAATTTTTAAGAGCCATAAATAAACTTTTATAATATTTCTGCTTATGATATTTCTACAATATATAATATCTCTGCTTATAAATTCCCGTAATGCTTTGTATTGCGGACGTTCGGGTAGGAGGCGTTTCCAGAAATGTTGCCACGGTTTAGAAAATGTCCAAAATTGATTCAAATCTGTTACATAACAAAAGCTGTCCTAAATTGTATCAATTAAGTGCTAATGTGAAACAAACTTAAATACACATTCTTTGGCCATACACTTTCTCCGGTTTGGTAACGACGATTAAAAAATATTCATGACCTGGGATGACAAGCTCTCGAAGAAATCCAGCCGGGGTACTTGTTCGTCCGCATTCCAGGTATCAATATATAATAGCACATAAATGGATAGAGATATAACTGTTTTTGAGAAGAGAACGTTTAAAATTATACGTTTGAGAGGGCAATAGAGACAGAAAACTATGCGATCAATGGGATGCCCTCGGTGACATAATTTTGTATGTTTCTAGTACCTTTTTACAGAAATATAAAAGCAAATTGGAAAGTAGCAGAATTTAAAATTATAAATAAAAAATGGATGTAAAATTGGATACAGATGACAATTTAATTGTCAAAATATTCTAAAGTATTGCTATTTGTTTTTACTTACATCGACTGAAAACAAAAAGCGAAGCCCATCTTCCATTCCAGGGAGTGTAAGGCCACGAATTAAGAAAGTAATGAGTGCCACATAAGGAAACAGCACAGTGAAATAGACAACCTGCAAAGGAAATATTTGAAATGCAGCTAATTCTTGATGTCAAAGCTTCCAAACCTGCCTGCAGTAAGTTACTACTCTTTTTAAGAGTAGCAAATGGTTCAGGTCACTGTCACGAGAAAATGCTAGAATCTAGATTATATATTACTCGCGTAAAGATCGCCCACGCTTATTTTGGTTTGCTTCGCTCACAAGGGTCCGTCCAGAAGATTTTCTAATACTTCTTTTTGTATTTTTGAAAGCTTTTGTAAGCTGTATTGTCAAAATTTAATTATTGTGTGAAGTCATAATTGTATATTTATGGGGGTTTGGAGGCATTTTTGACTCACGTTTTACTAAACTGGGGTTTATGAGCTGTCATTTTTGGTTCTGTGTATTTTCACGAATTTTTTACGGATAAGCCTACAATTTAATTCACGAATTTTTCTACGGACACACTTCAACTTTAAAAATATTTGAAAATTCGAAAAATTGTCAATTGTTTTTCCAATTTCGTCGAAAAAACCCCGAAAAATTGAAAAAAAATCAAAAAAAATTTACCAAGGTATTCCAAATCTAAGTAGCAGCACTTCTAGAGCACCTACCCATAGGTAACAAAAATGCAAAGTTTCAGGAGGCCGAGCCGTTTAGGAGTCATTGATCACACACACTTAAACACATTAAACACATCCATGAATTATGATAAGGATATGATATATATGAATATCAATATATAGCGAGGCATTGATGATATTATGGTCATGGAGGGCAATTTCAGTCTCGATTCGTTACCATTATCAATGATACAGCTACTGTCAACGTCGTCATAGTTGGGAACAGACCTCTGGTGTAAACTTTTCGTCAAAATTCGACAATTACTGACTCGAGAATCTTATATTTACTGTACTACACACGTTCAATACAGTTCCAGGCTGCTCCTCCTACTGCTCCTTCGAAACGCAGCACAAAGAAGGTAGAATTCACAATGATATTTAAGATGGCAATTCTAACGAATGACAAAGTTGACACGTTCGATTAGGAAACGTGCTGTTGGAAGCAAATTTGTTTATAACCTAGTGCTGTCCTGTCTCTGTATATTCCAATCGCTACTTAAAACAAATAGTAAAGAAGGAACCTCTATTATACCAAAAAATAGCTGTTTCGAATTTTAAAGGGTGAACTATCGATGTCCAACTGTCAGCGTGGCAGAGATAAAAAATTAAGAAATGTCTTTGCTGGTTAAAGCAACTCTAACCTATTTTAAGTGGCTTCCTCTTATTCTAACACTTTTTAATAAATATAACATATTTTGGAATTACGTGAGATAGCAGTACGTGAATAAATTGATAAGAAAAGAGGTAATTAAAAATAAATAAATGATACAATAAAAAGAGAAACTGAGACACTATCAAGTAAATTAAGAAGAGGAAACGCATGGAAGCCAACAAAATGAGTTTTCTAAATTTGAATACCGGAAATCAAACGCAAAACATAAAATTCTTAGAATGGCAGGCCTTTAGGATATTTTCGGATATTAAAATGCACGACGTTTTTAAAAATGACCCGAAAGTATACATCTTTCCTAATAGATTTTTAAGTAGGCTGTCATCCTTATATATACAAATTGCCAATAAAAATCACGCATCTTTCTGTTGTCCTTCAGTTGCAGCTTTACCAATATATGAATGAACTCTTAAGATTATCCTATTCTGAAATTCCATGGCAGTATAAAGCAAGGGATCTGTTGATTAAGCTGACTGAATATCGGTTTTTTTACTTACCTTTCCTGTCGACTTAACACCCTTGAGTAGGCAAAGACATATGATCACATTGGAGGCCCCGAAACATGCTAGAATCTTCCAATTGATTGTGAGTCCATCCTTGTCATCAATCCCATTCGAAACTTGTAATGCATTGTTGTAAAAGTAATGGACAGTAGGACTGGCTTTGACACATAATGGATCTTCTACCTTGCTACCATTCCTTCCAGGGACCCTAAAGAAATAGACATTGACAATTAATAGAAATCTAGAGAGTGTATTATAAACAACAGTAATCTCACAGTGACAGAGAGGCTAAGGACTTGAAGTCATGATACGATAGCCAAAGAATTGAATTGTTGTAATCGTAATCGATTAAGGTCGAGAACAGTAAAAATAAATCTGATGGAAAGATCTTGGGCTCCGTACAGCTTCTAGGCTTAATCATTCTAGCCTGCTCTCGTAGTTTGACGCACATTTCTTTGAGACTTCTCATCGACGCATCAGTTGTTATCTTGATGCATTGTCACCACCCTAGCATATAAATTACTTCGGTCAGCAGTCATATTGATAAGGGATTCACAGGCCATAGACAGGCCACGTAAAGCCTACATATAACTGTAACATAGCAGGCCCTCTTGCTTGACTTCACTGCTTCCACCTGATTCTCTAGTAGACGTTGTCTGTCGGTACTACCTAATTGTATCTGGGTATCGATGGGTATCGATGGGTATCTATGGGAATCTATGGGAATCTCTGGGTATCTCTGGGTATCTCGAGCTATCTCTGGGTATCTCTGGGTATCTCTGGGTATCTCTGGGTATCTCTGGGAATCTCTAGGCATCTCTGGGAATCTCTAGTATGGGATCTATGGGATCAATAGTATCCCTAGAGCATAGATTCGAATGTCGGTTGCTTCGTTGTACTCGTTATTAGGTACGATAGTAAACAGTAGAAAAGGCAGCTTACTCCAAATTCACCTAGACTCTTGTTACAGTCTGGGTTTAGTCTGGTGTCAAGACATCAATACAAGGATATCACAGATACAGAATATCTTTAAGAGCAGCTCTTAGAAGTGTAGCTCCCGAATCAGGGAGCCAAGCCTCAAAAGTACAACCAATCTCAAAATTTTGTGTGTGGGAGGTATATTACTATAATTTGTAAAAAATATACAAAAGTCAAGTTAGCATTGCCGGTGAAGCAAAGCAAATGTGTGCATAAGGCGCGAAATTATAAACGTACAACTAAGAAAGGATAAATTGTATCACATCAAATGTATGAAACAGATTAACTGAAGACGTTTTGACAATAAGAGCAGCAAAAGGTTTAAAGAAAAAGTGAGGTACTGGTCTACGTGCAAAAGTAGCACGTTTCTGTATTATTTTACGAATTAACTGATTTTAATATTATAGAATTACTATTGCATATATTACTATAACACAGTGAAATATGGGACAACATATAGTGAAGTAGTGCACTTGTGAATGCTCTGTAGTACATAGCATATTACATAATATAAAGACCATATTACTTAAAATAACTATATGACAGTACAGTACATTTCACATATTGTTTGGGTACAAATATATTTTCTTACGCTTGCAGTCGTCATCAAGGAGAAAACTTCTAAAGGGCATGGCCCTAGTCAGGAGACGGCCGGGAACACTAGCTTCTTCTTGTGTCAGGAGTGGACACTAAGTAGACCTGACTATCAAGGACGTGGCAGTTGTTTTATTCAATCAAGAGTGGGTGGTGAGATTTTTTGTATGTTAAATAAGTATTAAATAGACTTAATGAAATTTGCGTTTTCATTGGTAGTGACGTTTGGCAAGATAGATAAGCAAACTGCAGTGATTTTAAGCAGCCTACACGAGTAGGTCATCAGCAGCACACCAGACTTCAAAGATGTTTCGGCCATTTAAGTTCTGTACATCTCCATCCCCATCTGGCTGGCCCTCAACCAACAAAGAGCAAACCAACAAAAACAAAAAACCCAACCCACAAACAAACCCTAAACCCCCATAACCAACACAAAAAACACAATCACAACCGCACACACAATATGTATAGGCTACAACCATCGTTCCTACATTTGAAAATCATATTTTGAAAGGCCAGCCTCCCCAACTGATTAAGTATCCGCCATTGGGACATAGACGAGGAACAACCAAGCATTTCTTGGTGGCTCCCCTACCAACGATATGTCCTGTATGTCAATATACTAATGGTATGGTTCGATCTTTGTACAATCATTCATGGAGATACATATGGTATCTTCTGAGAGGACTTACCTTGGGCAGGAAGCCCATGGGAGTGGGCTCTGAAAGGAAACACCAAAATAGTAAATACACCATGCCATCACCACGCTGCTACAAGAAACTACCCTTGAAGTGGTAAACTGCGATATACCAAGGCCTTGAGCATATCTTGATACTTTGCCCCATAAAGGAAGTACTCCAAGGTGGAATCTCTGTCCTAAAAGTAACTCCATGTAAAGTAGAGGTATGCCTTCGACCAACAGCATGATAGTGTATGGAATAAGGAATGCTCCTGTTGACAAATAAACAAAGAGGTTGTTGCAGAGATTTAAAATTGGCAAACATAAAATAAACTGAAATAAAAAGCGATGGACGAAGTAAAAACAAGATTTGTTGCTCATTTATCATATGTCTATCGATCATAATTTCCAATTATTTTCTTTGTACTTTCATTTCATTAATTTATTTATTTGAAATAATTATTCAAATTATTCAAATTATAATTTCTTCAAATATGTCTCAAAATGTTTTGGCACAATTTTCCATTTATATGTAAGACGTTGTTATGAGTGACGCAAAGTACAAAACGGTGATGCAAAAATAAATCTTAACAACAGTAGGGTAAACTTCTTGACCCTGTCATACAAAATGTTCTACACCGGAGCATCAACAAATTGTCCAAACCATTAAACAGTGACATTTCAAAGCCGCTGCTCATCATATGTGAAATAAAAAAGTCTTGCATTCTGCTTTTTTCAGCCACGCAATGCAATACTAGCGCTGCAGAGGACATTGAGAAATGGCTTGACCGTGTCTTGGACTCGACCATAATTGATTCTTCTATTAAAGTCATCCCACATTGAGCATGGCTCCCTGCCTTTTCATAGGTAGTGTCACAGTTTTAAATCTTCTTTAAGATCTTTAGAGTTGTTGCTTGGACCAAGCTTTCTTCCTCCCTCATCCTGTTGATGGAAAATGCATAGGTCTCCTTTCGGCCACTATCTTGTAGGTGCATCATAGGTTTTTTCTACTTATGACTTTCCTTGATATCAATAAAGTGCTTAAGGACTTATAGGCTCCGGTTAGTAGGGAAAAGGTGTCAACTTCAGCCTTACCATAGAAGTCAAGATTAACAAACTACCTTGCATAAGATAGCAACAGAAGTAAATAAGTCATTAAATTCAGCGATTGGCTACCAGCTTTCCCTTCTTATACGTTATACTTGCCATTATGTAACAGCATAACCTGGATAATTGTTCACTTTTGGTTGTGTATGATAGAACAGACAGCACTTTTTTCAAATACTTTTTATTTTTCATGTTCTGAGTTGTGCAAGCGGAAGGCTGTGGCGATACCATTCCTACTCGTTTCAGTATTGTTAGAAATAGTAGGACTGGTTTTTTGAAGATTACCTTCCATTCGGTGAATTCCTAAAACACATTTACTAAGCCTCTAGTGCAGACCTGTAGCTCGGAGATAGGACATGTCTCCTTATAAACAATTGATGATGCTTGGTTCTGTATAAGGACGTAACACCAGTTAACTTATTTCCACCCCTTTTCCGTCCTACTGGAAGATGATGATTCTACAGTCGTGGGTTTGGTTCACAGCTTATTGCTATTTCCAGGACAGGCGAGTGTACTCTTCCTGATCCGACGTCCAAATTTAGACCCACAATTCAGCATCTCCAACCCCTAAGCTGCATGATCAATACTGAACTTGAATGTGCTACACGACGTCATAGGATTCCGGTAATTTTAAACGATCCAGGAGTCCCCACATTCCTAAATTACCCAAAAGGACATCATTGCATTCCAACATATATCAATGTCTTCACAACAAAGAAATATATGGTTGGATTGTCAATATTTGACGTTAGTAATATCTTATTAAAAGCATAAATATATGCGGACTTTCATATTTTCAAGGTAGTGTTTTGGGTGCTATGCCTGTAAGCGATCAGGAGATATAGGAGTCACAAGAAATACGTGTCCAAGTCACCAATGCTGAGCCACCACGTCAGTTGAACATGTGCTCTTAGTAAAAACGTAGCGTCTTCCTATGAAAGTGTAGGATGCTGCTTCTATTTTAAATTGATTTGACAGTGGGTTACCGTGCATTTGAATATTTTGATTATACGTGACCAATACGTTTGGTGTCATTACAGCAGAAATGGCTGGAACACAGTAGCACAAAAGTAGCCTCTTTCTAACGGATTTAATGTCATTTGCCAAATTTAGATTTTTTTCTAAAAGATTCAAGCCTAGCAATGATTGGGCCAAGAAATATAGAAAATTACCCTCATTTCATCCATAGTACGTTATTCAAAATTGACGATTGGTTTACCTTCAGGATAGGTAAATGTACTCCCATAGTTTGCTACAGAGGATTTACAGGTGAAGTGGTTATGTGGTAGGGAATCACATATCAGGAGCCACTGCATATAGTTCCTTTCCTTGCCGCCTTTATCTTTCTCAGTTAATAAAGGATACCAAGTAAGAGCCAGGTAACCATTTTTCGGCTTAATTCGCAATAGAAGCGTTAAGATTGACAGCTAATTGTAGACTCGAACCATCAATCCACTGTTTTGCTAAACTAGCTCCGAGCCAACAATAAACAGAGCTAACTGGCCTTGTCTTAATCATTTTGATGCTTCCCACAAAGCTATTAACTTATAAAAACTATTGTAGTGTTGACATTCTGAAAGATGTAGCTATGCAGACTACAGAGCTTATCTACAACACATCCCTGATCCCTAGCCTCCCCCTTATTTTGTGGATTTACGCCCCTTTTGCCACAAGGCTTGTTAATAACAATTGTGTAATGACTGCGCGTAGCCAGTAACTTTGCGCTCTCTTTATGGGTAGACGTTATTTAACTTGCGTCCAAGTAGAAAGCCGTTAAAATGAGAAGAACTAAGCTGGAGCAAATTCGAGAATTACTAGAAGGCAATATAACATTTTTAGTGATGTAATGTTTGCCCGACATAACAATAATGAAAATCATAGACAACTTAGTCTATGTATTTATGTAAGCATAAAATTACGTTTCACGAACATTAGGAAACTACAATCAACGAGCTAAGGATATATATAGGTCTGAACATTTCCAGAAGATGTCAAAGCTGGTTGCTCAGCTGTGTCTACTCCAGCTGACTTTGGACAGCGTGACAGGGTGTGTAGTGATACACTAAGTAACTTTCTAAGGTCTCTGTGCACTTTCTCGCGAACTTATTAATGACGTCGCATAAGGAAATAATGTTCAGGTAAACACCAATAAACTTACCTCCCCCATTTTTCACCAGTAGCCAAGGAAACCGCCAAATATTTCCAAGTCCTACTGCAAACCCTACGGCTGCCAGGAAAAATTCAATTCTGCTATCCCAAAGTTTACGTCTCGGCTTTCGGAAGATAATATTCTGTTTCCTTTTTTCTATCCTTCGTCTTACTTCAGCCTCAACTGGTGATAATTCAGTTACACCGGTGGGAATAAAACCCGTTTTGTCCTCTTCGTTGATCCTCATTTTGTTAATCCCAAGATGTTAAGAGAAACGTTTTACAATTCCTTCTTGGTGATACCTTTAAATTTGGGAATCTAAATTGTAATTTCCTCTTGAAGATCTGCATGATATTACTGCATACTCCATCAACATTATAATGTTTTTAGGCCTGACTTAATTTCACTCCAGTTAACAAGGATTAGTTGAACACCCTCAGCACGATTCCTCTACCCTCAATATGAGTTCTTTGTTTCATTAGAATGACTAACCATTTCTTATGATTAAATGAGGAAATGTACAAACACAGAATCTGACATATTCGCATTGAAATTACGTTTTGTGAAGAATCGGATAACCAAAGACAACAGTAGGGGCTTTCAACGACTTACATATCTTCATTTGTGTCGAGCATTGTGCTATGCTTAACCAAAGTGCAGTAATCGCTGCATGCAATATCGTCCATACCTAATCTAACGGTATAAGGAGCGAGTTTTTATACAAGATAAAGGGTATCACATTCTCAACATTGTGTCAAAAACCTCTTTTCTGTCATCAACTCTACGGAAGTTTAACGTAATGTAAATTACAGATCAGAAGAAATTAAGTGCAGCTTTGTAATTAAGGGGGTTAAACGGTAATTTGACTTGGTTTATGCCAATGAGAAGTTAAAAGGTGCTCCACTAGGTACAGTGCCTTAAGACTTGATACAAATATGAGGACTTGTTAATGGTAAAGACGAAAGTCCTATAAAGGCTTTGAACAGCATGCTAACCCTTCCTTAGTTAAATTTCATGATGCAGAGAGACAGGCCTCCAAAATGGCATAGAACTGAATGCTGCTGTCCATGGCGGAGAATTGGAAGATAAAGCGGCAACTATAGAAAGTGTAATATATCATCATCGACTTTGCCACAGCTCGGTTGACAGAGCAAGACGACCCCCTGTTATGAAACCAGTGTTCAAACTCTCAAAGCTTGTTAACCATAGGCTCTACCGCTTTCCAGTTTTTGCACTCCATCCCCTTTTATTAAAACGAATATGGGGTTCAAAAGTCTCGTTCCGACGACCACCAAGCATTCACGGGAGGCCGAAGTTATGTACTTTTTAAGAAAGCATCTACTATGTATAGAAAATTGTTCACAATTGTTTATGAATGTGTCCCCTCAACCTTCGTACCTTATCCGCGTCAACCTTCCTTGTTACTCAGTTTCACTTTAGTTCTAAGAGAGGGAAAAGGACCGGAGGTTAAAACAGACTGTTTTAAATTCTTCCATTTAAGGGGCCCACGCGCCTTCCGCTTTGTGTCGTCATCCAGAGCATAAACTCTTATACAGAGTATCATCTTCTTGCTTTAAAACCTTTTAAAAAACTGCGCTGTTTGACAGTTTGCGATTTAATTTCGCAATGACCAGCGGCAAGAACTCACCAAGCCCGTAAAAGCATCGCTAAACTCTATAGGCCTATTGTTGGTATGTTGAGGGAGGCTCTTCTATGCCACTCTCAATAGTTTTGCCTTTCGAGGAATATGGAGGATTGGATAATAAGGTGCAGCTGTCTCTTTCTTCCATCACAATCAGATGAGCCAGATAAGAAATCTCGGCTCTGAATCTGAGAACAATACAACAACATTTGCTTCACAATTCTCTTCTGTTTCTAGCGATGTACCGCTGCTCCCAGACACATTCATCTACAGCGCCCGTAGCTCGAGCTGCACACCCAAATCAATGGCTAACGCATTCTCAGCATGTTATGAGTGCATGGATTAACCAATGTTGTATGTACTTTAATTTAAATCATCATATTTCACGGAGAAGGGTGAACCAATGTAACGAAGTTACCACTGTAATAAGAGTAAGATTAAACCTATGCCTCAATCAAGTTAATATATTGTACAGTATGAAAATATGTTTAATCTAAATTATACTATGTGATTTTGTCTTACTATTAGTAACTAGCAAAGTCTGGCACCAGTAGCTTCCACGGGGAGATCCCAGCTTTACCTCACAAAGAAAACAGCAACATATAAACTTTACTACTTGTAGTTAAAAGCCTGCCTCATACAACCGTATATTATTTGTCGTAGCAGAACAGAAATTAACAACAATTTATCTGCCAGCCCGGTATCTCGCATAGAATCCCATAAATAACGTTTCATTATATAATAAATGGCCCACCTTCTTCAACAAAGAGTACAGAATATAAGGTGCTTCCCAAGACTTAGGTCATTAAGAGGTATTTAACCTGATCCAAATCAGAAACGATTTCCAAAACAAATTTCCTCCTCCAGGAATACTTTTGTCGGTAATAAATTCAATCAAATGGGTTAACGCAAACGTAACAGTAAGAGGGTAAGAACTATTTGGCTGTACTTAAAGATATGTATAGATTTTAGAGACATCTATCAATGTTTTACTGACGAAATTTCATATATTCAGTGCTCACCTCCACCATTTTTCATCAGAAGCCATGGGAATCGCCACACATTTCCAAGTCCTACAGCAAATCCTATGGATGCAAGAAGAAATTCTACTCTTCGGGACCATAATGCTCTTCCAGGAGGCCGAATCGTGAAACCCCTCTCAATCCAAAACTCTTTTCCTTCTCTAACTGATTTGCTGGATGGAAGAGACTTGAGCGATGAGTTTACTAACATGAAATCGTCATTTCCGTTATTCAAGTCCATATCAAGGCTTTGAAAACTGGAAAACGCCTACCACCACCAAATCGAGTTGCAATCAAACTAAGAGCAAGACGGAGTTTGCATTCAAGTGCTACGATCGGTGTAAATATACATCATTGAGTTCACGTATGTTTCTTTTCAGGGGTCATGCTCTGTAATTCCCAATCATATCAACCTTTGCAGCCTTAGTGTCTAATTTGTTTAAATGAAAGCGGAGCTCAGAGATATCCATTATTCTTACTCTGTAAGGAGAGCTAGAGTCATTAACTTGCTTCCATGGTATTTGTTTCACGAGCAAAACAAAATCTGAGCGAACAATAACATCATTAAATCAGTGAAGTGTGACGAAATAAACGTAGAATCTTCGGTAAAAACCGCAAGGAACGTTAATTCCCTCTATTGCCATAGGCTACGTTAGTGGCTACAGAAAGGATATCAATGCCAGTCTTAAAAGTAATCTTCTTTCAAACGATTACAGGGGCTCAGGACATTGACAAGAAATTTTAAAAAGTGGTGCCGTCTAATCGTATTTTAATTACTACGTAAGTTTCTACTAGAAGAATTGTTTTACTTTTCAATATTACAACTCTATGTCAGTAACTTAATGCTGGGTATTTTTTACCAAGCATCAAAGTCCACGGAGCCAAAGTAGTGCATCTGTCTATCAAACTACCAACCATATATAAATCTTAGATATGATCTGCATAACTGACAAAGAGAATTTGCAGAAAAACGTCCGAACGAATTTGCATCTCATTTGCTATAAATGACGTTGCATGTTTAAGCTATACCTACAGAAAAGCTGAGAGAAGTTCTTACAATTTGGAACTATGAAGGGATCTGACTGTACAAATCGCGAAAGGTTGCTAACCCGATTAAGGGGGGTTACACAGCAGTTTTAATGTCTTCTACCTTTTATTTACTTCATTCTAGCATCAATTCTATACAGCAACTCCTCTTTGCTATGGGTTTGTTCTTGATAAGCGCCACTCCGTCTTAATCTGACACTATTGGCCACAGCTAGGGTCCCAGTACTTTCTATCATGGGGTAGGGAGAGTTGCAAACCCCCATGAAAGCAAGCAATAATGCCACTGTTTTTAGATGAGCAACACTTGTAGTGGTCAATGGGGACCTGCACTGAAATGTCGCTCAGGGGAAGGGGCCATCGTGTTACGATACAGATGTCACTAAATTGTTGTTTGTCCTCATAGATGACCACGACATCTAGTTCTGTTTTTGTTGGGTGCGCATATTGCTAAATAATCCTATCTTAGCTCGGAACATGCGTCCACAGGTAGGGCACTGATGGGTAGTTGTAAGTATCACTGTGCTGTCTGCTCTTGTTTTTCGGGCTTCTCTTTTCTTCTGGGCATCAGCAATCTGCACATATTTTCGGCTCTCCTCAATGATTAGAGTGCGCCAGTTTCTGTGATACTCTGCCAGGCCTTCCCATTCATCTGGTTTACTACCAAAGCACGTCAGTGAGGATTTTAAAGTGTCCTTGAACCTCTTTTTCAGGCAAATCCTGGAGCGTTTACTCTCTGAGAGCTCGCCATAGAATACTTGTTTTGGTATCCTGCCGTCATGCATTCTCTTAACATGTTTAGACTACCGAATCTGAGCCTTCTTAAGCAGTGAATGGATGTTTGTGAGTTTGGCTCTGGTCAGAACCTCTGAGTTTGGAATTTTGTCTCGCCAGCGAATACGGAAAATTCTGCGCAGGCAATTCATGTGGTTTAGCTACCTTGCGTGTCTACGGTAGACAGTCCAGGTCTCACAAGCATATAGTAACGTTGGAACGACAACTGCTTTACGAGCTTTGATCTTTGTCCCACACTGATGCCCCTTCCTTCACAGACCTGTTTTTTAAGTCTTCCAAAGGTAGAAAATGACCTTTGCTATCCTGCAGTTTACTTCAGTATCAATATTCGGAGGTGCAGAAAGCGTACTGTCAAGGTATGTAAATTTCTCTACCACAGCAAGTCTCCGACCATTTACCAAGATGTCTGGCTCTACATAAGGAGTGTTTGGTGCAGGCTGGTGCATGACCTCCGTTTTCTTTGGACTTGGATGATGAGGCGGGAAGTTGTCACAGGCAGTGGAGAACAGGTATTTGTTGTGCTTCATGTCTTCTTCACTACTGAAATTCAGAGCACAGTCATCAGTGATTAGGAAGTCTCTCAGATACCTTTCCTGCACTTTGGTCTTTGTCAGTAACCTTCTGGCATTAAAAAGTTTTCCATCACTGCGGTATCTTAGGTATATAGTACCTTCCACGTCATCTCGGTATGAATCTGACAAAATAGGAGAGAACATCATGCTGAACAAGGTGGGCGCAGCACACATCCTTATTTCACACCGTTGGTAACTACAAAGGGTTCTGAGAGTTCTCCATCATATATTACTGTCACCAGCATGCCGTCATGAAGCAGCTGCGCGATTGTTACAAACTTTTCAGGGCAGCCAAACTTAGTCATGATCTTCCAGAGCCCTTCACGACTGACAGTACCAAAGGCTTCGTCAGGTCAACGAATACGGTGTACAGGTTGCGGTGCTGTTCCTGACGCTTTTCTCGCAGCTGCCTTGCAGCGAAGATCATATCGACTGTTCCTCTGCCTTCACGAAAGCCACATTGACTTTCAGATAAATCCAGGTGGTCGGAGAGTCAGTTAAGCATTATGCGAGCTAGAATCTTTCCTGCAATACGGAGCAGTGAAATACCACGATGGTAGTCACACACGAGTAAGCTTCCTCTTCTCTTGTACAGGTGCTTCATGAGGGCATCCTTCAGCTCCTGTCGTATTACTTCAGTGTCCCATATGGAGTGAAAGAGCTCTAACGTCCTTACCAATGTAGGTCCTCCATATTTATACACTTCTGCCGGAGTTTCATCTGAACCTGGGGCTTTACCCTCTGAAAGCTGTCTAATGGCTTTTACGGTTTCGTTTGCAGAAGTTCTGTCTGCCAAGGTGTAATTTATGGCTACCTGAGGAAGTCTTTTAATAGCTTCATCATTTATTGAAGATGACTTACTGAGGACAGCATTGAAGTGTTCAGCCTATCGCTCCAGTATCTCTGTCTTTTCAGTAAGCAGTGTGTTTCCATCGGACCTTAGTAGCTGGGACATTCCAGATTTCTGCGGACCATACAAGGCTTTTACTCCAAGGTAAAACCTCTTCGACTCTCTTCTCTCCCCGAATTTCTCAATCTCTTCTCCTTTATTGCTTAGCCAAGTCTCTTGCAACTTCTTAAGAATGACTTTGGAAAGGGACCTTGCAAAAGCTGCTCTCTTGGAATTTGATAGAGGATCATTTTGGTAAGCTCTGTGACACATGTGTTTTTCTTCCAGCAGGGCCTTGATGTTATCATCATTCTCATCAAACCAATTCGGTTGTTTTCTGGTGTTAGTGCTGTGGAGTACACTGCATCCTTGAAGATGGTCCCGTAGGTGTTTATATTTTCTGAATTGACATCAATCTGGGATAGTTGTTGTTCTAGGTCACTAACTAGTACAGCCTTTGTTTCGTCATGCTTAAACTTTTTGGTGTCGAATCTCTTTAGGATCTTGCTGCCCTGGGGTCGTGGCTGGGCATAGGCTGGGTTGTGATTTTCAATTTGGAAACATTGAGTCTGTAATCTGTCCAGCATTCCGCTCAACAGATGGCCTTTGTTAGCTGTACATCTCGTAAGTCTCGCTTTCTCACTATGACGTAGTCAATTAGATGCCAGTATATAGAACATGGGTGTCTAGTAGCCAGGCAATATGTGGTGTTTGTGATGATGAGGTCATGCATATTGCAGGTTTGGAGGAGAAGATGTCCATTGCTATTACAGTTTCCCACTCCATGCTTGCCGATAACTCCCTTCCAAGCAGCATGGCCTCTCTCAACCCTTGCATTAAAGTCGCCTGCTGATAACGGCATCTAAGTCTTCATAGAACTACTCTTTAATTTCTTCCTCAATTAACATGGTTGGAACATATGCACTTATCATGGTAGCCTTGTGACCCTTCCCTAATGTGATCTGAAGTGTCATGAGTCTGTCATTGATAGCTTTTGGTAGGTTGGTGAGTTTGCTGACTACCCTTGTCTTAACTGCAAAGCCACTCCTGCTTCTCTGCGCTCATTTGCTCTCTGCCGACTCCAGAATAATGTGTAGCCGCAGCCAGACTTCGTCACCTGATCTGGATCTTGATCTGGAAAACGAGTTTCCAATACAGCAACATCTATGTTGTACCTTGCTAGCTCTCTTCCAACTAAAGATGTCCTTTTTCTAGTCTGCTAGTTTGGCATTCTCCATTAGAGTTCGTACATTCCAAGTCTCTAAAATCATTGGTGATTTTGTGATAAACTTTCTTCTAGTTCTGCCTCTAGGATGGGATTCCCTCCAGCCCAGGTAAGCTGCCCAGGGTTTGATTGAAGCAGTTCTAGCCCCTTCCTTATTTCATGGAGGGGGGGCAGTGTGATCCTAAAGAGGGCTGCTCAGTCACCCAGGTGGCTGCTGAGATTCACAGCTGCTTCAATCAGTGAATAGCGACCCTATAGCCTGAGCCGCCTGTGTGCAGGTTCACAACTGCAGCTTCCAGTGATTCCACACCTGCTTCTTCGTCACTCCTCTATTGCCACAGGGTTTGATGCTGTCATGACTTGCGCTTTTCTTGGATTATAGTGAGAGAGAGAGTTGCGCAGGCACCAGTCTAACTCTCTCATCTGGATCTAGTGACAAGACAAAGTCAAGATGACTGGAGACGGTGCTGGATGCAGGAGCTGCCGGAGAGAAGAGTGTCTTTCATCTTTTAACTGCCCACGGGGCTGCAGTTCCTTATTTTCTGATTTACTCCTTTAGCCTTCCCAATCCCATGGCGCTCACAAGACAGTGAGGATATTTATTTATACCTGGGTCACCAGATCACCAGATATAAATGGCCATTAACTCAATCTAATGAGTTCATCTGCCCTTTGACAGGTCTTGTTTTTAGTCCTGCAAGGTGTCCACGCACCCATCTCACGAGGCCGAGACCACACGAGGGAGCCAGTTTAGTCGCTGTCCACCCCAGCATGATCAGGTAGTACTGGATACATGTGACTAATAGCAGCATAAGCTGACCTGTCACTAAATTCTGTGCACGTGAACACATCAATAGAAACAAAACATTACTAATATAGTACGTATACATGTATTTTGGCAAAGCTTTGTGCGGGCCACTGGGACGTAATTCTTTATTAAAAAGAGTAGATGAGCATCAAATCTATAAAATAATTGTTTTCAACAAGCGTCACCAAACTCAGTTGGTAGAGCGCACGATGCAAGGTTTTCCATCTGTCTAGTATCTATTTAAAATGACTTCTATTTCTTTACATAAAACTTTCCCGTTACAAGCATCGAACTAACCACTTCAGTTAAAAAATTCACAACAAAACGGAATCTTCTAGGTTTCTATAGCAAGCCAACAGTGATTTATCGAACGTATCTTTGATGCTTATACTTTTTATGTGAATCTCTCAGAATAATATCCGATGTTCGCTGTCCAAATGCCGGTGATGATTCAGTCATTACAAATGGTGACTCGAGACCAGACGCATAGCAGGCTTTACAAACTCGCACACACACACTCTCTCTAATCCACGAGGTCTGCACTCATCTCACACTTCACTGGAGTCGGGTTGGCTAACAGAGACACGAAAACTATCGAGCCTCATGCCTTCACCTCTAGCAGGGAGGTGGGGCTATGTAGTGACGCAATATCCAAACAATAGACATCTCAAATTTCTCTATCTCGTTGGTATTGGACCGTAGCTTCGTAGAAAAGCGGCGTGTTGCGCAGCAGGCAGACTGTGCGTTTGCTTCTCCGTATCCCCACGATTTTTCACCTTAGAGATTTTATAACAGCTATGTCACCATTAAGTCATTACAAGAGGATTATCTATCCTCGGATCGTTTTTCTGGATCCTCTCCTTACTATTGCTTCAGTTTTGGTTTCTTTCGATCGTATCTCTCGATCGTCTTTTAAATCGTTTCTTTGATTATTCATTGATCATTCGATTCGTAGGTTGGTTGTTTGGTTGTGTTTATTTTGTGTATGGGTGGAATCTACCACTGTTTTTGTCATACACCCTCCCACAACCTCAACATTAGTCGTCATAACAACTGTTTTATCCTCCAGCTTTGACTTACTAGAAGCCCGGTTGATCCCATCCGAAAGCATCTGCTGTGTGCTCCAGGATTTGGCCACAAGGAAAATGTTATCAACAGAGCAAAAATTGGCGAGGTACTGAGTGTTGACATTCACTCTGATAAATCGGAGTTGCTATGCTGATTCTTTGAATACTGTTTTTCTATGAAAGTTGGCAAGTATCATGAAGACAACGTATCTGCATTTGAGACAAAGTAGGTCCGTTTTGCATAATTTGCTCATTTCAAACACATATAAACGGGCTATTTAAAGTAAAAATGATTCTGTTAGAGCATGTAACGTCTTCAAAATATTTTTTGCTGGAGTCAGAAGCATGCCCAACTCGCTACACTATTCTTCGTCTACTGGGTATAAAACCAGTTCCTGGTGTATGGGACGAAATTTTCATCTGGCGAGTCTCTGCAGACTTTAACCATTTGTAGACCGTAAAGTTTCCTTTCTTCCTAAAGTGTCCAAAAAATATGTTACGGACATTACTGTATAGGTTGATCAGGTTTCTGTCTCCCAATTGATTAGAAGAAACTAGTCCTTCTCTGCGGGTTTGGGCTCATCGTATTATATTTATGTATGAGCGGACTCTGGTTGAACCATCCTCCTCTTTAGTACGATGTTGGACAAATGGTCTCCAGGAAGATTTGTAACGACTCGTAGTACAGCAGTTTGCATTCATAAAATTACAGTTTAGAATTATATTAAAAAGTTCATCTCACTAAGCCTTCCAGCAGCCCCTTTGGCAGAGGGGAACTCCGTGAACGCCTTGTGGGGAAAATGGTGGACGGTGAGTGAATTATTAAGAAAATACACTCAGATATACCGTATGTTACGAATGAGCACCGTTGTTTCTTTAAAGAATTGGTCTGATGGACAATCGACAGGTGACATATCTAAACGGCAATGGATGTTACAACTTTCTGTTGTTACAGTGTTCTATTGTTGCAATATTCTTTTATTGCAGTGTTCTATTCTTACAATATTCTTTTGTTACATTGCTCTGCTGTTACAGTGTTCTACTGTTGCATTGTTATATTGTTACATTGCTTTATTGGTACAGTGTTCTATTGTTACAGTGTTAATATGTTACAGTGTTAATATGTTGCAGTGTAACAGTGCTTTGATGTTTTTGCACAGATTGGAGACTACAACGCAAAATGCTAACTTCGGATACTATTTCTATCAGATGCAAATGTGAACTTTTAAGAACTCTCAGCGAGTATTGTACAACTTTGAATGACTATGTAAGTAGTATCCTGCCTAGACTTTTACTTTAATACTCACATCAGATCTATCAGATCAGATCTTATAAACTATAGATCTCTTATTAGTTTAACCTTATTAACAGAATCCTGACTAATCTATTTCCGGACACTAATTAGAAACTGTGATCTCAAGTAAATATATCTATATATAGGGTATAAACATTTATAAATATATGTGTATATATGTACAAACACGGTTATAAGAAGTGGTAAAAGGAAGGATAAAATACCACCTTTACCTTATGGTTCAATTCCTATCTTGTGACGTTAATCGGACTGCAAAAATTTTCCTCGATTTCAGCGCTAGTTATAATTTATCTTACATTACAATTACAAAGTAGTGTAGTAGTGTCCTGGTATTTATTGCCAATGAAAGGATGCCTATGCCTTCTGTAAGGGCGGCGGCGCGGCAAGGCGTGACAGGAAGGCACGATGCAAGTTGTGATTAGCGTTTAGTACCGTTCCAGTGTATATTATATCAAAACAAGGATCACAGTATCCAATGGCAACAA
>JAAAKL020000922.1:0-34789 GCA_010016065.2 Carybdea cf. marsupialis auct. non (Linnaeus, 1758) | reverse complement strand
ATTTTTGAAACAGATTATATATATATAAAGTCGACAATCTGGGTAGTCGATCCCCGTTTGCATTATGGAAAATACTCAGTTTTCACGTTGCCCTAATAGTGAGAGCATCAATGGCCAAAATTGAGTGTGTTGCCCTTTCCAAACACCGAGATATCTGCTTTCAAAGTTTTAAATGTCTCTGACAAAATTTTTTTGATGCTGGTTCCTAACGTAAGGACCAAGGAATATTAACAGAGTTTTGAACAGAGATTTTTAAGATTCAAACGTCTCTAGTTTGAAACACTATCTACACTACAGGTCTGGTATTTTTTGAAACAGCCTATTGCAGGGTTGCCTTTAGATATCTGGAGTCAAATCGTACTTTTTCCTAAAATTTTGGTTTTGATCACTTTCCCTCCGCATTGATTCGCAATCAAACGAAAGTTTTCTACACATTATCATGCCAACAGCCAGCGTTTTTGGCCGCTGATAACTGTATGCTGTATTGTATATTAAACATCGGAAGGAAACTGAGAACAGTTCTGTGTAGAAGTAGCCAGTTGCACTCGGTTCTATCAAGGATTGTTTGTTTCAGAGTTCGCTTGTGATGTGCCTATACGAAAGGTTAATTTGATATTGGTAGTATTCGAAACTTTTTGTTTCTACTTTACTTTCTTTCTTCATTGACAACTTTTTTATTTTGAACATTTTATTTGCCGTTGCTTCCCAATTTGATAGTGGTTGACTTACGAGCTTCAAGCCATTGTCATAAGAAGCCTTGAAAATGCAGTTACAAGTCGTCGTGACTCTTTGCTTCTGATCGCAAGCGAATGTTTACACATCTGGAGAGTAATTCTCTTGTACGGTATTGAAGTGCAATCTCTACGGTAAGTCCTAGGTTTCTGATGCATGTAAATACTATTATATTATTGTTATTATTGTATTACTCTTCGATATCTGTTACGTTCATACAGGTAGCCGGACTCACCCAGAGAGCTAAGGCTGCATATATTAAATTGGTGTTGATGTTACAAGTTCTTTTGCTTAGCAAAATTTACTGAGGAGGAAAAAAAAAAGATATGTAAAAGCATGAAAGGAAAAGGAGAGTAAAGTGGAATCCGAAGGTTGCAAATCACATTGACAAAGCTCGTCTTAAGATGTGGACGGTACTATTTTCTGAATTTCGTAAAGATAATTTCTGCCTGGTATCTTTTCTAGATGATGCTCCATGTCTTTCTTAATCATCCCAATGCTCCAACAACCACTTTAACTACCGCTGTTTCATGTGCCACATCTTAGCAATTTCAATCTCAAGAGCTTTTAGAATTCCTTAACAGATATATTCCTATCAGAGGGGACAGCCATGTCGATTAATAAACAGGTCTTATCCTTCTTGTTTTGACAACTATATCTGGTCTATTAGCATTATTATTATTATTATTATTATTATTATTACTACCTAGTAAACACAAACGTTGACTTCAATCTGATCTTGTTAGAAGTTTCCACCCTTGGCCTTGTCTCCAAAAATATTTCTGCTGTAAAAAAATTCCTAAAAAGATATAACTTAAATGCTGGCCGTATTCTGGAGAAATTCTCGGAAGCAGCTATACGGTCATCGTACTATATCTTTAACCGCCGTAACAAGGAGTGGTCCAGCCCTGAGAGTCTGTTGCTTTATTGAAGCTATTTTATGTACCTATATATTTTTCTTCTTGCTAACCTCAACGTTGTAAATTAGTTTTTTGTTTCGTTTTATTAACTCTGTTCGTTGTATCCTTCCATTAATCCCACTGTCCCGTTCAAAGTGATTGCAGCTGGTGAAAACAGTGGGAATTGTACGTCATTGAAAATGGAAATAGCATATGTATACTCATATATACGAAATAAATAGCTAGTGTTTAAAAAAAATAAATTATTACACTGATGGGCTTTTAATTCCTGTAAATTTTCATGATTTTTCACAGGGACACAAAATAATAGTCATTTTTGCAACAGCTTTCCCCCTGGGTAATCGAATCAACGGCCGCCAAGTCGACCGAAACACGTGCTCTGCATCGCCAGTGAAGTACGTCTTAGTGAATCGAAGTCACCTCCACAGGAATTGCAGACTACGAAGTATAAAAAAGCAGAAAAGAATATTATTCCTTTCATGTTAAATCCAATTCAGAGCAGGTTAAAATGAATAATTGAAATTGACTGATAATATCAATAATAATAATATATATTTAATGTTTCACATTTGAAATATGTTTCTAATAAAATCCTAGTGTCGATGTCTGTGACGTTAAGAAAATAAACTTTTTTGCATTAATAAGGACATTTTAAAGATTTCTTCATTTTAATCCTGTTTGTGATCCTCCGAGCGATTTAGATTTGTTTGGAAGCAAATTATAAGCTCCATGACAGTTACCGTATCGCCTTTAATCAAAGCAATGTCTGACCGTAAAGATTGGAATAAGAAACCAGGGTTTGATAACCAGGGAGATCTACAAATAGTTGAAGGCTCTCTTGTAATGCATGTGTTAGGTGACTGGCCATGGCCTTCAAGACATTATTCTTCTCCGGCTGCAGATGAACAGTTACTGAGAACATGATACTGAGTTTCAGAGTAGAGAGAACAAAGAGAGCAGAGATTTGAATTTATGACATTAAATATTTTCAAAATTTGCAAAGTTAGGTACGATCAGATTTAATACTTTTCTACAGAAAGTGTATATATTTGCTAAAAGTAAGCTAGGTATATTTTGGCGTCTTCGAAGGAACTTTTCAGCAATTTATTTTAGTTAGAAATTTTAGTAGAATATTTTGCTTTTTCAATTCGCAATAGCCAGACCAAATAGACTCATGCAATTGTCTCATACATAGACTTATACATTTTTTCCGCTCCTGAGCCGATGATTCTGATACGTGGTTTGATAGGATTATGGAGTCAGTGTGTACATCTTTCGAAGTGGAGTGGAAGAGAACCTGTGATGTTGCGTCTTTAGAATGACGAAGGATGGCTCTTGACGTCATTTGGCATGATAGATATAAATCACTAATAATCGAAGAGAAGGGATTGAAATCGGGCAGGATGAAGTAAAAGGGGAAGTGTAGAGATAAACTTTGGAACAGTAGTAGAGGAGCAGGAGATAATAGTAAACAGACTTAAGGAGGTTCTTCCATTAGACCTTGTTGAGTTACCGTCACTTAAAGGAGTAGATAGCACCAAAGTAAAAGCGGAAAGCAAAAAGATTGACGAGGTGCTTAAAAATGTCAAAGTTGATGAAATACGAGATATAATAAAAGCGGCAGGCATACTCGTAAGTGAACGAGTGGATACAAAGCGGAACAGACAACAGAAGAAGAAGCCATTTTGGAACCGGAAGGATTGAGGGTGATACCACCAGGTTACGAAAAGAACTTGGTCATATAGATGCATGGTCCAGAGGACATTGGAAAAACTGCAAACAGCAACAAATAGTTAGTCCTGATAAGAGATATATTCTGATAATAAGAGGATTTAAAGCTGCCATGGAAGAACTCAGGCAGTGGATTTCTGCAAAAAGCAACAAACTAAGAAGATATTGCTCTCGAATGACTCAATAAGGCAGAATAAACTATTTAGAAATAATCAAGAGTAGCTTTACAAATAACTTTAAGGGAAAAACTATCTAAGCTATCGAGAGGAAACAGTTCCTGATACAGAGGCATTCAGAGAGACCATCCAATTGAGCTCAACAGCAATGAAGACTGCCTTAAAGATATTGAGAAGGAAATGCAACATGTACATTAACATGCAGATATCACTTTAAGCGTAGAAGATGACAAGTACGCAAGAGATAAGTAAGTAAAATAAAAAACAGGAAGGACCCTTGTTTAGATGGAATCCATGGGTTTTAGTTGAAAAGATGTCAAAGCCTTCATGGAGCTATACTACAAGATGTTGATGAATGTGCTGAGACATGTAATGTGCATTCTTGTATTTTTGAGAGTCGTACGGTTCTGATTCAAAAAAACCCAGGAAAAGGAAATTGGAAACTATAGACCGATTGTATGCCTTAATTTGTTATGAAAGTTACTAACATCCATTATTGCAGAGAAATTATATGAACATCTGGAAAGGACCAACTATTAATTGATAAATGTGTAATCCAACTTATGTATGGCGAAAGACCGGTTTGGCCATGGCGTTGATAGACTACAAGAAGAAGACTGTATTATTTGGATAAGGGAGTACCTGAGCACTTTAATAAGGTTGACCATGCTAACTCCGATATGGAAGTGATACCAGTGCAAAAATTCAGTGAAGACAATCTACACAGACGTCTGGCATTGGAACAATACCTCATCACCTTGGGAGACACACTGAACAGGGGTTTAAACAGAATACACGATTATTAATTAAGCAATTATATTATCAATATAATTAGTATTTATTTCAATTTTGTTATTTGGAATTTTGTCAGTTTATTAGAATATTTATAGTCAAGACATAGGATGGAATTTGGAATTGTCAAGTGTGGTGTTTTAGTAATAAACGACAAATAAATTTAGGTGTTACACAGTCAAGAAATGAAGAGTATCATCGAGAAAGAACATTTGAGGAGGCTAAAAAATAATACTGAAATCCTTTCTAAACAGTAAAAATACTATATGTTCCATTGGCTCTCAATTTCTATTGTAGGATACAGTGCTTTTATCGTAGTGTAGAATGTAAATGAAATGGAAGAACTAGATAGAAAGACAAGGGAAATGCTCACTCTACTCAGTGTATTTCATATAATGAATCGAGTCATGACGCCAGTTATAACGTCCTTCTTCGACTTGAACTTTACACCCTGATACGAAATGCTTTTGCAGATTCAAGAAAGAGAGGCATCAATTGTACTACTTTTACGAGTTTCTAAGGTGTTGTTTAGATTGCGGCGAGAAAAGTGGAAGTCCATTAGATGTTTTGTGCCATAAGCCCGAGTGATGTTTTAAATGATCTCTTCTCAGAGCTTTAACAGTGAAAGCTTAAGAAGTGAGGCAATTTGAAATTTTTTACTCTTTCTGATCCTTAATTTATTTTATTGCGCATTCATTTGGTTTGTACTGTTGATGTTGTATATTTCGCGTTATACGCATATCTTTTCCGGATGCAGTATGTAATTTTTTAAACATAGTTACTTGGCATTGTATAATGTTTGGTGGAGACATCGCCAATATATTTTATGCAAATTTATTTTTACCTACAAGAGCAATGTCAAACATACAACAGGCTGGAATTTCAAGCCAACCACGGAAAAAATTATGACATGTTATGTCAATAACATTGTTCACCCATGTTATATCAATATCACAAATTGTTAAATGCCACGAAATTTTTGACAAAGGATAACTCTGGCAAATCGATAGCTTAAATTTTGGGTGTAATGGAAGTGAGTCCAAGTTCTTTAAGATTTCATTAACTTTGTGTCCATTTCAAAGTTGAAATTTCTGCCTAGACAACAGAAAACCACTGTGTCATCACGGATAGTCATGTGACTCCATGCCCACCAAGTAGTAAAAGCGTTTAGTAAAAACTGATTTTCATATTCTTGTCCTGTTACAACACATACATCATCAGTGAGCTGATACCAATGTCAGGGTTGAAGTAATTTCGAGAAAGAATGGCCTATTTGAGAAAATTTTTCAGATTTGATATACTGGACGAACGTATTCATAACAAGATCAATATGAACGGGCTAAGACAATCACCCTGAGCAACACATAAACAAAATCGGTGTGAAAATTTTGGAAAATAAAAGATGTATAGAATCTGTCATGAAATTTGAAATGGCCTATATCAAAAACTCGGGGATTATTCGGTGGTATTTAAGAATAGCAGATAATAATACATGGTCAACTTCATGGGGGACATTTTTCATGACAAAAAGAAATTTAATTTGGGCATGCGCAGGCTGACGACTTTTGAGGGGCAAGAGAAACTTCCGAAGTGAATATTGGTTTGAAGAAGGTCTTCCAAGTGGCTATACGAAACGATTAACATAGTCCCAGAAGTTACGCTTGATTCGTTAATCATGGTTAGTAAAGCAAGACAAAGCATTGGGCGAGATTTTTAAAGCATATTTCGATGGCAGCGGGCAACAACTTTGGTAACCGAGAGATCTTTAGAAGAGACCCTTTATAGATCAAATAATTTCCTTTTTAGTTGAGTTTGAGGAGGATTTACAAATTGATCTAAAAGGTGTTGATTAGAAGATGACGGCTTGGTGAGATTTTAGGCCACGGAGATTTTTACAAACTTGACCACAATAACAAGATAGGCGATCTAAGAGTGATCAGACCACTTTGTGTGGTCTCGCTAGTCTCGAAATAGTTATCCAATGAAAGTCTGGCTTTGCTTCTTTTGTGTCAAGTCTTTAATGTTGGAAAGAATAAAAAAACACCAACATGTCAAATGTAAGGAATCTAGTGAAATTAAAAAGGCATGTATCCTATGTAAGCAGTAAAACAAATGGGCCAGCAGAGGACATGACCGACCTCACTTATGGCAGTAATTTTTTGTAAACATCGTATTTTAGTGTCAAGCATCGTATTTTATTGACAAACATCGTTTTGGCAAACATCGTATTTATTTATTTCATTGACAAACTACGATTTAGATAATCACTTTACAGCCATATCTAAATTTTCTTAATACAAGCAATAAACAAAACAATTTAACCATGAAACTATAATAACAAATTTGTAAAAAGATTATTAACTAGAGTAGCAAATAAGAAAACTTTTTACTAACAAAGTCACAAACATGGCAACAGGAGGTAAGAAGGACTTTTATTACCAAGTTAACAAGTCTGCAGTGTTCCAGTCTTTGTCGTTGAACAAAAAGTATGTAGTTCGATTGCAACATACATATAACTTCTTCGAGATTTTAAAGGATTCTCTTTTATTTATACCAATATACTCAAGGAAGTCAGTGAATGATTTAGCTTCTTTGTTTCGAGCGGGGGCAAACCCAACCCCCTCCCTTTCCCTTTATCGAGTGGTGTGAGGACAGTGATGCTTTTCTTATTCTCTTTGCATGGGTAACATTAATGATAAGAATGATGATTTTGGGCAAAAATTTGCCTGCGATGTTTACTGTTCTTGTGATTTCTTCTGATTATGATAACATAGTTGATCTAGTTAGTTTCTTGTATTGATGTTGTTCATATAAGGAGAATGTGTGGTATTATCACAGCATAAATCAGCCCAATATTTACTTTATTAGTTCTAACAGTATCATTGGTTCAATCCAACTTCAGAACCTACCTGTAGCACAACAAAAAGCAATTAGTTATCACAAGTTATTTTTTATTTTTCAGGGTTCAGCGACCCCTATTGCCGTATAAAACTTGGTAATGAAAAGCATAAAAGCAAGACGTGCAAAGCTACCTTGAATCCGCAGTGGAGAGAGCAGTTTGACCTGAAGATTTATTCAGATACCCCCATGTTGTTAGAAATATCAGTTTGGGATAAGGATCCTGGAAAAGATAAATTTATGGGAAGGTAACTATTTTCTCACGGGCCTTAATTTTTTTGACAAAGAATATCTCTACTACATTAATGGCCAGATAAGTTCTGATTGATTTACCCTCTTTCATCCTTAATTGTAAGGGTGGTCGAATAGACGAGGTTAATAGGGGTTTTTTCCCATAAACGTCTTAAAATTAGGGGGTATAGAACGACTCTTACGGAAAAATACGATTATAGTGAAGGAAGTTGAGGATACAATGGATAGTATCTCTTCATTTTCTAAAGAACAGTTTTCACCCAAGATTTTGCTGAATGGGTTAGAGCAGCTTCACATATATACTTACTTGGATGCTTTTGCAACTGGTAAGAACAAATGCGAAATAGTCAGTAAAGTACGTAATAAACCTATAACGTCGTAAAAAGGAAAGTAATATTTATTTAAAAGGGCGGGACATATCCTTACATTACGTAATATGGAGGGGATTCAAATTTTTTATGGGCCCCTCCTCCCCTCTCCTACCTTCAAGCACAGACAAGTAAGCAATGTTTTGTCATTTCAGGATTTTGCAGTTGGGGATGTAAGGAAGTTAAAAGATTTAAAATGCATTCATGTAGTAGCAACACCGACAATTGAGAGTTAATGAAAAGATAATAGTCAAAGTGCAAATTCTACCTCTGAAACATTAAATTCCAAGTTTAAAAGTAGAGTACATTTCCTAGCGAACTCGGAGCAGTAAGAGGGAAGGCAACTTTTTATTGGCCAAAGACGATTAGAAAAATGTTACCATTATTATTTCATCCTTCCTCCAGGAATAAAGATAAAAAGACAAGATAAAAAGCAAGAATAAGCACATAATCCGTATCTGTTAATACTAGAATTGTTCCTCCTGGTTAATAAATGACTTTTGGGACCAATAATCTTTGTCATATGCTATTTATGGAATTCTAGATTGAGCCGTAAGAAAATTGTTAATAAGTTATGCCTACAGCGCCTATTCTGAAATGCTTAATAATAACAGGAAGTTGAAATAGTTGGAGTGTTGTCTGGAGAGGTTTGAAAATTGATGATATGAGATCATTATTATACTGTGTAATTTTGATAATGTGATTTGACGTTTAGACTTCATGTAACGTTTGGCCTCCACCTCAACATAACTGCCACATTGGTTCGGTTTTTTTACTCACCCGAGTTTTGTCGAAGGTTTTATATTGAAAAACGGAACATTTCGTTTGCATTCGTATGTAAAAGTTTTCAACATAACGGAGCGAATACTCTGTCAGAGCAGTTGTGTGCCTCGATAAGACACGGTGCCCGAAAAACCTCGGAACTCAGTAAGCAGTGAGCGAAAAGCATTATTAGGTAGTCCAGAATAGCTGCAGAACTGAAAAAATGCATGGTGCAACAAATTTGCCACTGTGTTATTTTCATGTTGTCGCCCAAAAGTGTTGGCTACAGGTTGCTGCAGATTTGACCGTCTCGTTGTCACCTAACGTTTAAAGAATAGTAAATGGGAGTCTTTTTTGTGACCAGCGGCAAAGTCTCCTTTCTGAGGAACGATAATTCACCACTTTTGTTACTACAACAACAAACTTTGCAGTGAAAACGTTTATAGAGAACGATTATACAAAAACATTTCAACCGCTTTTTTTGTATTACGTGTTATTTCGTTTTATTTATGTATTGAAGCACAAATATCGTAGTGTATTATGCATTTGCAATACGAAATCACTCGAAACAAATGATGGATATCGATATTTTGAGGTAGAGAAATTTGATTATCAGACGTCTATCAAGTGTTTTGTTAAATAGGGGACAAATATTCGGCTGAGATGGCAATTGTTACATTGTTAATTTGTTATGTGAGTAATGAAAATGGACTACTTTGCATTTAAACTAAAGGGGAAAGTATCAAGGTAGACATACAGTGGACACTGTTGAACACCTATGTAAGTTTTTCAAAATGGGAAATGGTCATGTTTAATAGTTAATTTGAATAAAACTTTACATAGTCATGGCGTAACACGTACTACAACATAAGTGACAGAGCACTGTTTATGGTTCATCCAAGTTATGCACTGTGTGGCACTCAACATTTTACAGTTCAATTGTACTAAAGCATTGTCAACCAATGATCATCTATTAAGAACAATTATTGAACGACAGTTATCTGCCTACACCTAGCTATTCAAGCCTGCACTATTAAGTATGCCGTGGCTGTCATCGAGTGGACAAAGGAACAAATGGGTAAAAGTGTGAGAACCTTTCATTTGGGCCTTGATGAGTTCCATGACCATATCATCCTTGTCGAGGAGGGGGAGTGTTACAAGTTGCATCCTTAGCAGCTCACAGAATCTTCCGTGCTGTGGGGAAATTTCAATCGAAGCATTCCAACTTTTGTCTTTCGAATTTAGTGCTTGTCCCTAACGAAAACCTCACATTTCATTCGTTACCTTTCAATTTGTTCGTTCAGCTACTTGATGAATTTTAAATTATGTTTCCGGTTAGATTTTGTGGGAGAAATTCCAGATTGGTTCGATCTCTTCATTTACGTGGCATATTTTAATGCTGCTTAAAATTAAAATTCAATTATAAATCGGTAGGGCGTGTATCTGGTCAGACAAGGTTTTGAAGAATGGAATCCACTGTATGGTGTTAATACAGTTCCTTTGTACGTTTTTGGCCTTATATGTTCACCATCGTTGCTTTGTCCCCTCCCCCTCCCCCTTTTGGGCCAAGAAGTGTCAAATTGTCCACGATTTAATCCTTTTGTTTAGAGCAAGTTCCAATTATGCTTGTATGAAGCAAAGTGTTTAGGTTACAATTACTGTACTATGAAAAAAGCACTTCAAATTTTAGCAAAAGAAGCCTAAAGATTGTAAAGGATTCTCCTCTGAATACTACCTCCCTAGTAAGTAACACATCCGAGTTCTTTACTACAAACATAACGGACAGCAAGAAGCATACCAATAACAGCAACTTCATGCTTATTGACTACGTCGATCTTGGGACCTTATCATTTTCTCGTTTGCATATATAGATATTTGTTGCTCTCCCATCTTTCTTTATATATCAGTTGCATTGTAGAAGTTAACTGATCACGACGCACTTCGTCTGGCAATTGTTCATATTATATGTTCATATGCGATTTGCAGTCTCATATTCCATCAGTATTGTACTGTATTACATCCCCCTCGTAGCATTTATTACATTTGTTTATGTCACGTTAGACAACATGGATACTTTGTAGATTAAGTGAAGATTTATTCTTTTTGTTATGAGTGTTTCTGGAGTGCCTTGTGACCTCCACTTTTACGTATGAACTGAAGGTTGTAGCACGGCATTCAGAAATGACGGTATGTTTCAACTTTTGAGTGTAAGTGAACGTCCTTGTAGCCCTTGTTACTCGGTTGATTTTGCATCACTGTGAAGCTCTCCTTAGTTTTGGTCATTTAGTTCATAATTTATTTTAATTTTAGTGACATTTAAGTTTCCTTTTATATTGGCGTATGATTGTAGGATGTTCTGTTACTTTCTGGATGGCAACAACTTATGTTGATTTCTGTTGTCTGCTTTGATGAACTTTCGGGGATGGTACAATTTACTCTATAAATGGTACTTAGTTTCCCTTTGAACGTCCGTCCCGTACTTCTAGATGTGAAAACACATGCTTGATATTTTCACTACCTCTGGAGTGCCGCTAAGTAAGCAACATTGTATGAAAAGAAACCATATGCTTTGCATATGTCGTAAACGGTTTTCTATTGGACTGAATTTTATGTTATTCTCAGTCTAGAATTGGTTGGCTTTGCACGTATACGCATTCACACAAACTTCTAATAGGGTTGATGCGGTAGATGAGCTACGTTTATGCCTTCCAATTGCTGTAAGGTATTACTGACATGAGTTTTTTCACTATCTTCGCAAGAAAATGGATTAATGAATTATGGCATCCCGCAAGAAACTAAACTATCAATCGATACTACGCAAAGAAAATCGATATCTCTTACCCACTGTTAATTATTCACTTATGAACTAACAACTCATTTTGTTACCCAATAAAGCAATACAAGAAGACAAAATTCTTTTTCCAACTATATAGACAAGCAGAAATCTTATAAATCGTTTTAGTTTTTCAAATACTTTCCACAATTTGTGTCTGGTGGGGGTGTTAGTGATTGTAGTTAGTAGTTAGTGGGGAGTAGTACGTAATTTCATCGAGAATAGAATATATGAAAGTATCAAGCTTTTTGAGATACTAGAGACAAGTGAAATTGTCACCACCAGGATTTGAATCGGGAACCCACGCAATCGCAGAGTTATTCCCTACCAACTGCGCTCTGTTGACCCAGTGGTAACATAGTTGTCTTTTCTCTAGTCTCTATATTAGCTCCCAATCATCCATCGGTGGAAATCAAAATCGAGCTCGTTGCAATTTAGAGACCATCCGGATGGCTGTCTTGCCATTGTAAAGCCACACTTCAAAGAGAGGCTGGTCTCCAACTTAGACATTTACCTTTTCTCCAGTATATCTTCAAAGTTAGTCATTAGTAGTTGGGAGGGAGTAGTTAGTGGGGGGTAGTTAGTAGTTGTACTGAGTAGTACTAGTTAGTCGGATCTGGTCGCCCGTCACATTTTCTGTATATTTTATTCAATTTGTAGATTAGATATTACCCGATCGTTACTAATGTCTTTCGTTGTTCTATCTCTTTAGATGCCAAATAGACTTATCAAACCTAGAAAGGGAAAAGACTCACTTTATTGAAAAAGGTTTAGAAGACCAGGCCGGTACTCTTACCATGTACCTATCCATAACAGCACTGGCTACACCTGGATCCATTTCGGACTTAACTTCGTACGTCGAGGATCCTAGCAAGAGAACGAATCTTGAAGACAAATTCTCAATAATCAGAACACTAAAAGATATTAAAGAAATTGGTTGGGTGCAGGTGAGTCCCAGTTACGCATTTACATGGCACGATGATAGTTTTCTCTCAAATTGGGTAATCTTTTAAAGCTATTCTTTCGTTTCATGTTGTGTTATGTTGTAGTTTGTGAAAGTAAATCTTCATTCTCTTAGTTTTTATGCTCAATTTTACAGGTTTACCTATTCGTTGGCGGTGCAGTACAAGTTGTTACTTTATGCTAGTATAAGTCGTTGGCTCGCACAAGACATCGACTTTTTTAGCGGTCAGCACCTTAAGACAGTAGTCCCGCAATTAACTCTTTACAGCGCAATGTGACTGCATTGCTCCACTTCCCCACTTGCCATTGATCTAATTATACAGCGGTATGCACATCCTCTTCTGTTGTATCTTCTTGTTTCTTGGTGTTAATTTGTTAATCATGTTCAGTGTCCACTGTTAGTTGACCTAGTGCCCCACTTATTGCTCTATGCGTTTACTACGTACCAACCTTTTACAGGTTCGTTCATATTAATTCGTGGTGCTGGCAGTTTTTTCAGTACGTAACGAGTTGTTGACGTATCGGTAAGAAAATCATTTTCGACTCCCAGTCATTTACTCTTCTGCAGATTGTTGCTGTTAGAGTGAAGTTGAGTAGGGCTAAGTCTACTAACGGTGACCGACGGTCGTCAATGGTGTGCGTAATGCCTTGTGTGAAACCACTTCATCCACGGAACGTAATATCATTTGTACCGTAAGAGTGTCTTACAGTGTCCTTGGAGAGTGAGACTGGGGATTCGTAGTTGATAATTTTCCCTTAATTGATTCGTCTTTCTACTTTTAAGGTAATGCTTCATCGGGCTGTTGGGTTAGCAGTTGCCGATCTGAGTGGAGCTAGTGATCCTTTCGCCATCATCGAACTAAACAACCAAAGAGTCGTCACACCGACAATATACAAGACATTAAACCCCAAGTGGGAAAAGGTGTATGAACTGTAAGTATTAAAGAGAGCGAGAGAAAAATGATCACGGCAATAGGATACGCTATCTTTTGTTTACTTTTCCTGTCTTGCGCGAACCAGTTCACATGCATACAACACCAGTCTTATCGGTACTTTTGAGAATGATTTTATTACATCTTCAATATGTATTTCATTTCAGTTCTGTTTATGACGTACATGACGTCTTGGACATTACACTCTACGATGAGGACAAAAGGGGAGCCCCAGAGTTTCTTGGAAGAGTAGTAATTCCCCTACTGTCGGTAAGCGAAGCTGAAACTCTAGCGGTTGACATTTGTTATGTACTACTTATTTGTCAGATTTTTTCGAAGGTGTCAATTTGCTTATCGTGAATTTAAACTGCAAAGGACTAATTCGATTATCACATCTCAATAAACACTCTCTATCTTTTGTTCTCACATTAGATAAAAATAACTTGTATATGTACCTAAGTGAATCTACCTTAATGCGCTGTAGCAACACAGTTTAACGCTCACTTTGAGAAACGAACCCTTAGTCACATTGGGCATTGGTATTTATGTTATTGAATGTTAATGTACCCCGAATACTTCATGCCAGTATCAGGGACAATAATCTAATAACTGTAAAATGGGTGCTTCAAAAACTGCAGCAAGTAAAAGTTTAGTTAGCAAAATAAGTAGTCTTCTCGAAATAAGCAAATCCTCACCCAAATGCTAACTGTATTTCTACTTATCTTTAGGGTAAGTCTGAAGATTTGCAGTCGTTTGAGGGACATCGCTTAGATACGTCAAAGTGAAATGCTGGCCCGACATACACATCACACTATATGTTGCTCTCCTGACTTCTTACGATTAATAGAGCGAGAAAGTTGTGCAGAATATAGATCGAATAATGAGTATGAGTGGAGTACTCCCGTACTCATGCGTCTCTTACTGACCAGTGAATTTTGGTTATGTAAGTTTCCATTAATCTGTGGGATGAAACGCATGTTTTGTTAGTAAATTTGTGATTACATTTTAATTTTTATGTAGCTTATACTGTCTGAAATTATTGTCTAAATTTCCCATCAGTTACAATGGAAATTTATTTCATTTACAGATAATACCACAAGAGAAGAGATTGTATCAGTTGAAGGACAAACGACTGCAATTTTCCGCCAAGGGACATTTGATATTAACACTTGATTTATTGTACAATCCCGTCAGAGCGAGTATACGTACCTTTAACCCAAGAGAAGAAAATGTTTTATATGAAGCGCCAAGATTTAGGAGACAGGTAATATATCTTTCGTGAGCTTTGTTCACATAGTCGTTATGACGGAGTCGTTATGAAATCGCGTAGCATATATACTTGAGCTGTTTTGTTTTATGTGTTTGTTTAAGCCCTTGCCAGTTGTTATCTTCTTTATTTTCGTTGTAGCTGCTTCAACACAACGTGGACCGCGTCAGCAATCTATTGAGAAGCATCATGGCGACTGGACAGTTTGTTCAGAGTTTATTTACATGGAAGTATCGAGTACGGAGTGCCTTTGCCTTTGTGGTGAGTGACTAACGTTCCTCTTTGTTATGCACAGGATTTAGGGTGAATTGAGTGGGTAACCTAAAATACCATAGTTATAAAAAACAGTATAAAACAACAACTTAAAAGGCTTTGCGCAGGCAAGCTTTCGGATTATTCGGCTTCATAAGGCTCAAGGCTATAAAGGTAATGGAGGTTTTATTAGCATACATATTTTGTAAAATACTACCTATTTCTTGGGCCATCCGAAGTAGTGTTTACTGGAGGCGTCATGTTTGTTTAGCCCATCATTCTAAGTCGTTGGTAGTCTAACCGATGTATTTGCAGATGTTACATCCGAGCAAGTGTATTTGTACATTACACGATGACGTTTGTCAACCCTTGGTTTGTGCTGCAGCGGTAAAATGTTTTCTGTTGATGGTAGATAAAACGTTTCATCCTTATCCTTTGTTTATGTAGAGTTGCGTGAATCTGCATCATTTAAAAATAGCTTCTCTTCATTTTTATCATGATGCCTCCATAACAGGGGCCAACCTGCACCTCATTTTCAAGGCCTTTATTTCATTACTAAAAAATTCTTTTAAAATGATGTTTAGGTCATCTTTCAACGAGATGTCAGTTCTCCAATTTCCAATTTCAACTTGTTGTTGTGTAATGTTTACACATTGTAGGACAACTGTATTCAAACATTGCTTATGGAGAAACGTGCTCTGAACCAAATTATAGTACCCACCCAATGATAGTAGAATCAAGTATCGTACCCACGTTATGTTTTTGACATGCATTGATATTTATTGGCTGTTATTCCCTTCGTTAACGTTACCGAGTTAATTGTCTGTTAACAAGTCTCTTACTCCCACGTTGCTGCCAGTTTTATCTTTAAACCCGCAAGTCGTACACGCGGTCAATGGGACGTCAGAGGTCACATGATGGCTTTAAACACGTTACCCACGATTTGTAATAATGAACTATTGATTCGTAAAATGCTACTAATTAACGGTCTTTGGCTTATACTGTATGCAATGTTTATTTGTTGGTAATGATTACATGGCGCTTATCAATCATAGCGTTGCCACCCTCATACCTATCCTTTGTTTGCAAGAGATTTTACGATTTCTCAAGTGCTATTTTCATAATATTTATCGAAAATTATCTGATGAAACACAGAGGTATAGGAAGTGTATAACCACCGTCATTTGGTCCTGTGTGAAATGCACTCGTGGCGTGTGCCGTTATTTTATATTCCCCGTCTATTTTTATATTTGAGAATGTAAAACATTCAAAAATTAGACAAAAATTGTTGAAAGTATAATTCCTTCGTGAAGGATCGTTAGCATGGCCATTTACTCGTTAGTAGATTACGTTTCATGTTTAGCCCTTCCGTTTTTACAATCGGTTTGTTAGTAAGTGCAGCATCGTGTCCATAATGAGATTCTGCCGTCAAAAACATAAACAATGTTATATTGATTTTAATAGTTATTTCTTCTTAATTTCCTTTTCTTTCTCTTTCAGTTGTACGTTCTTTTGGTGCTAAACTTCGATTGGTTTCTCTTGCCACTCATTCTTCTGTTGGTCCTGTTAAAGAATTACGTTGTTTTCATGCTTCATCCGGAAAAGTACGCAACTATGGACGAACAGGTAAATTTAATAATTGCAGCGAAGTTGTTGTTTTGAGTGAATGATGAGCACTTACATGTTACTGCCTCTCTGCCATTGTATATTCAGGAAGAGGCCCGTTCAGTCTTCTTAAGATACTTACATCGTGACCACAAACCTCCAGCTCTAGTTAATAGATGTCAGTCTTGACTACAGGAAGTGAACTTTGATATGCTAGTCCTGCTACTATCATGAAATTTTACTTCTCTGTCTAAGGGACGCAACAGAAACAACGCTCCCTCGATTTCAACGATGTTTCGTTTGTACACATGAATTACAATTTGATCATACTACAGGTGACTCGCTGTAGTGGGACTCGCATAACTGGAACATGCGGTAATGGCAAACGTCTTGTCCCTCCCAATACATTGCAGTAAAGCACTTACTCATTTTACTGCGTTTACCTTAAACGTTGGTAACTGGGACATTTCACTGTAGACGTCCGTTTTTCAAACTCAGGAAGTTAAACTTTATTTCCAACACTTTCACATAAAATGATCTTTGTTTAGCTTAGACTTGCATTAAAAAGTGCAAGCTTGAATTTCCCTACCTATTCCCCTTATTGTGAATGGGCTGTATTAACCATTGCTGTTTCTTAATGGTTTTATGAATGGCATGGTATGAAGTTGTGGCGGTTAATAGGCGATTAAAGACTTCGCTGATATTGGAAGAATTTGTTTCTCAATGGCCATAATGTTTTTGTATACCCAATTATCATTATGAAGCTATTTGAAATAACCGAAAGATATTTTCTGCTGTTTGTTAGTTTTTACTGCAATTCCAAATTCCCATGCAAACAGGAGCTGTAGATACGACTTGCACGTAGAGAGATGTTTTGGTTGAAAAGTGTCGTGATGTAGAACTTTAGTACTGTAGTAATTACAAAGCTGTACGTCGCCAAATTTAGTAAAACATAGAGCGTCTCACTAAATTGGAGTAATAGACAATCCAGATAGGGTTAAATAATTTCTGTAATACGATAGAATAGGAAGGAGGATAGAGTTTGTGTCTCATGCCTCATGTACTACTATGCAATCACTGTACCTCGTTAAGAAGGGCGATGAATTGATCATGAGAATTTGATATAACATGTAGTTTTTTCACGTATATGGGCTTATTTACAGGTCATTTGTTTTTATTGGGCATTTTTGGGTATATAACATGGAAAAGCGAAAGTTTATTTCGCACTCTTAAATATGCAACTCATAGTGCGAATACGTATATTGTCGTCATAGAGGGATCTTTGATCTTTGACCTGATTTGTAGTTCAGATCAGGTAACAGCCCAGAAAATTACACGTTGTTTGAGAGAAATGTTATATTCTTTCGACGCTTTTGAGTTTTCGATCCTAACATAGATCGAAAGACATTTCCGTCCAGTCGCATTTCTTTGTCGCTAGGAAACAACTAGGAAAATGCGTCTGAATAAAATTAATATGTTAAGGTTGACTTCGTTGATTCTTAAACAGGAACATATGTCACCATACCATGACGAAGATGAAGAGGATGATGACCTCGGAGACGACAAGAATAGAAAAGTGAGTAAAACAGATGCGTGGTTATTTCTTTTGTTTTAGGATCATGTGACGTCTTTTAAACCCTGTTGCCAACCGAGTTTTATTCTGATTTTGACGGGTTTTAGAATTGTAAGGATTGAATAGTATTCAAACAGAGCTTATTGCAAACGAACCAGATGATGTCAAGTGACGTAGAAGGTATTGGGCTGCTATAAGAGTATGCGGCTTTTTAGGGTAAGCAAGTGCATACTTGTCAGGATCATAAGTTAGACAATTTGTAGAACGTTAATGAGCAGCCTCGCAGCACTGCCACTTACGTCTTTCTTTTCTTTTTAAACTCGCACCTGTTGGACGCCAAGATTGTGATATACTGAAGTAATTTAGTTAGTGTACTTGTCAGTGCCATTGCCAAATATTAGGAAGTTTTTCATATCAGTGCACGTTAGTTTTGTTGGTAAAGCAGAATCAATGGATTCAGCTACCAGTTATGATAAGATGTATGATGTCCATTGCATTAAGAAAGTTTTCTGAATTGAAAAGATCCATCTATATAATAGAGCAGCTGGTACGAGTATTAATTTAGATCCTGGAGGGCAATTTGCCTGTCGTAGATGATAACCCTTACGGTAGATGATCAGTCTGCTTAGTGACTCAACGCAGAACAGAGAAGAAGCCGCTCGTCGCGAAATGAGACAAAATGACGGACAAGACTTACCTTGCCTTATTTGCCCTTGACCACGCACTTGTGTTTAACAAGCTTTCCATCAAATGCCTTCATCGGCACTCACTTGTGGTTAACAAGCTTTTCATTAATTGCCTTCATCGCATCAAGCGCTTCTAAGCCATTTCTTTCATAAACTGTTCTTTTTCGTGTTTTGACTTGAAAAAGTTTATCACGTAATTTGGACTTTGATTATTATATTTGAGACCACTGGAAATGCCAAAGACCATCAAAATGTAAAGAAATGAAAATGTGTAACAGAAAGGAGAGGATAGTAGGGAGAACAAATTTATTATGAAACTGGAAATCGGAAGACACCCCTAGTGTGTTAACTACCAGTATGCTATTATGTTGATAATTTGCTGCAAATTTTAAACCTATCTCCTATTTTTAAATTCACAGAATAAAAGCAAGAGTTTCAGGGAAAAACTTGAAGCTGTGACTACTATTTGTACACAAGTACAGAACCATTTGGATCATATTGCGTCTTTTGGAGAAAGAATAAAAAAGTAAAGAGCATGCCTGTATTCTTCCTAACTTGAGTTTTATTTTCTAACTTTTATTGGGTTTTTAGATTTTTAGATTAATTGATAGGCCCTAAGTGGAGGGAGGCCAGCACTCTCCCTTATAAGAGGCAGAGCCATTCAGCTCCCAAGCGGCCGTTTGAAGTACGAAGATTTGTTATAGATATCTTTGCTTAATTTCTTTCATTTCGTTAATCTGAGTCACGTTTCTATCCGCAATTCATAGGCGATTTACTGTTGCCATTTCTCGAGTTCAGCTTGTTGCAACTGAGTCTAGTGCCCTTTTGTGATACAGAATAGTCACACATGTTTTGCCAATTTCTCTGCAAATTGAGAACAGCTAAACCGTTTTTAAGATGTGTATCTCACACACCTGTAACATAGTTCGTAGTGTAACTTTAGTGGCCTGTTGCAAAACTACAGGGGCCCGCTAGAATATACCTTATATGTGTCAAGTGCAGATGCTTGCTGCTTTACGTAATACGTAATAATTAGTTGTGGGTCTTTTTCACTGGTTACCAGGAGCATTTATAGCCGGAAGTTGCTATTTATGGTTTTGCGGACATTGATTACAGTAAATTGCTACTGCCATCATTAACTTAACGCAGATCTTCCCCTTCCTTTCTCTTCTTTTTTACAGTACGTTCAATTGGACAGTGCCATTTTGTTCATATGTACTTATGGTTATACTGATCATCGTCACAATCATTCTGTACCTAATACCTATACGGTACCTCTTGCTTGCTTGGGGTAAGTAAAGCAGTTGGATTGCATAGCATGGATTGATACGAAGTTCTTTGTCTCGTCGGTGCTGCTGTAATTGTTGTTGACTTGAGTTAGGTAGGATAAACCATCATCGGGGATGCTGACATCTGTTTAATAACTGTCAGCAAGTCTGGCATTACACAGACGTTTCAGCACAGCAGAAGTTGTCCAGGCCCCTCTTAGACCTCCGGCTAATGTTTATATATAAATAAATTATTGTACTCAATGTTTTCGATCATCTGCACAAGATCAGGGATGTCCTAGCTTTCATACCTTTTGAACATTTTAATGGCCGTGGTCGTTTGTTTCAACGAAAGCATTTCCAACCAACCATTCCACCGCTTCACGCTTGTGCATAGATACGCTGTATGTACGTGTGTATTGAGATATTCAGTACCATAGAAAGTAAATTTTGCGTTGAACTTTATTTAACAATCTGTTGAAAAGAAAAGAGAGAAAGAGAAAAGTATCTCACCAATGCGATTAGAACCCGTGACGTATGCATTCACGACGTGCGCTCAACTAACTGAGCTGGGTGAAAGCCGCAGATAACATGGCGCAGAGAGGCTGGTCTCTAAAATTGCAAGAAGGCACCTCACAACTTTAATGCCATTATAACTTGGTGTTGAATTGGGCTTTGCGGCCAGCAGAAGGGAAATTTTCTAAAGTTCATCAGCTTAACTATTAACCCTACGCCCCATCCTTAAATACAAGTCACCCAGCCCTAGCCACTACCCATTTAGGCCTTCACACTTAATATCACCGTTCAAATGGCAATTTTAAAATACGTATATGAGTTGGAGATATACAGTTTTCGGCCCTTGAAGCTAAGCATTTCAAAGTTGCTGTATTATTAATCTTAAGTATTCAATGTGTAATTGATTACCGGTTTGACTACAATAAAGCGGCAGTACATGGTTACGTTATTGCCGCAATATCTGAAGCGGAATATATAAATTTGTTGGCCAAAGCAGAGGAAACAGGGGCAGAAGGAGGGACAGTCCATCTGATATTTACGTTGCTCTGTATATCAACGATCTTTTCATATTCTATTACATGTCTGCGATGTCCGGAAATACACTGATCTACAATTTCTCTAAAATATCCAGATTAAAAGTGAGCCACAAAACCACGTTTATTTTTATCCCAAAAATCGGTTAGTAAACATTTTTTGTTATGGAGGGCTGTTTTACATGTTATACGACACACATCTTTCCGTAAACGCTCGATAGTGTTAATGAGACATGTTGACTCCGTCAAATGTTGCTGACTGTGTTAATTCAAAAATCTGTGACTGAGGTGGTGCAATTTGGGACGGACTTGAAGCATACGAGAGACGCATAAGCTACATGAGTTGCACCAACTTTATGGAACATGTGTACGTATTTCAAGAGATCAGAGATTTTAAGTAGAGATTAAGGTGTTGTTTGATGAAGACCTGTAGCGTCGAGTCCCATCATTGAACACTTACTTAGGACGTGACAGCTGCTGTATGCGAAACAGAACATCGTTTTACTACCTTGTTTAGACAGTCGAAGTTCTTATCTTAATCTTCAAAAACCAGTTTTGCTTTCTTAGCAATGGCAACCAGTTAACACAATGTTACCTAGTCGTTTGCTTATTGAATCTTATATTTATTGATATGAGTGATTATAGGCCTACGCTCTTAAACAAGTCATATCACAACACGAAATATCTCAAGATTGTCACCCGAATATTGATTAGTTGTCAGCAATATAATTTTTTCTGTTTATCGGTAGCCAAGCATTGATTACAAATACTTAGATTGACTAGACTCAAAGTTAAAAATATTAAGTTAAGTACACCAAAAAGTGATACTGACTCATTTAAGTTGCTGAAAATTTTGTCGTGTTTTATTTATGCACCCACGAAAACATTATAAGGAAGCTGTACAAGTCTTCTGCTATTGTGTTAAGAAAGGAGAACAAAAAATTGAAAATGAGATTTTGAATAGGTGATTATTTGCACCTGTACCATGGGGATTGGGTCCATACGGATCCCCAATTCGCTTACAGTTTTAATTAGCCAAGCCAATAGTTAACTCTATTTGAGCTGCCCTTAAATGAAATGTTGAAACGTGTTCTTAACTAACGTATCAATATTATAAAAAAGGTCATAGATGGAGACCATGTCAAAATTTCCTCGTACTGGTAGTTTCTCCCTTCATATTTTATCCATGGTAGATTTGGTACGGATCCAAAGTTTTTACACGACATCGGATCCAAACTGTTCCACTTTCAAAAGCATATTCAAACTAGTTCCACCACGTCTTATTTAAACACAAGGCCGTTCCTTATGAGTTCCTGTACCGACCCAAATGTACCTTCGCTACGCAATCGGACTAGTTGCCTGTGTAACAGGGCATTTGATCAGGGAAAATCAGGGGGAAACGTACGATTTTTTGAAAAATCAGGAAATATCAGGGAAGCGAAAAAATTGCCATTATTTTATTTCAGTTTATTTCAGTTTATTTCCATTCTATTCCCATTCACCGTAGGACAAAAGACTCAAGACAGAAGCCCCCTCGAGTCAAAACCCCGATTTCCTCGTTTCACAACCATTGAAAAATTTGTTGCAGAATTTTCGTTAAATGTTTTGACCTCAGTTCTTCACATGATTCCATAATGCCCTCTGAGAAACTCATTCAAGATTGCTAAAATGGAGATGAAATAGAACAGGGGACAAATGGAGCAGTGCAATGTTTGTTGAAACTATGTTCCTTTGGGTGTTAATTAAATTAGGTTGCATGTTCAGTTGTTTAATGCAAATGAGACGACCTGAAATTTCAAAAGAGTTTGTAAAGTTGTTGAACAACCATCCCATGCCAAAAGAATCTCATCTCAAAAGAATCTCATACTCATCTTGGTTTTTATTTTCATTTGAGTCATGCTTACTGGAACCTTTTCCCTTCGGTGCATACGACAAATTGTAAAAATGATAATTATCTGACCAGTGATTCATTATTCCTTTCCATATTGTTTTATTCGTTTGAAAGTCAAGAACTTTGTGCATGTCTGAGAAGTAACGTGTTCTTCATTGGTTGGTTATTGTTGTACCCATTTTTCAAGAAATATAACTTGTGTCATCTGATTTTGCACTTCACCGCTTTCAATAACTTTCAGTAGATGATATAATTGTTTTGTTGGAAACGTTGAAAACATTGCATGGGGTTGCTATTGAGCCTCGCAACAAAGAATTTTTTTTTGTTTCATTTCATTTTTAACCATTTTCTTGTGAATTTTATTTCAAATTAAAGTGGGTAAAATACGTTCAGTATGACGATGTTTGTTTTCCTGATGAATATTGGGAGTGTATGATCTGTTTTACTTTGGGAGAAGTATTTTGTGATGGATGCTGGTGTGGTTCCAAGAAAGGCGAAATTGATTCTCAGGGGCCAAGGTAATCTTTGACCCGAAGTGGAAAAGTTATGCCTCAGAGCTGTTCTACACAAGCCCATCAACAGCCTTTTTTCCACCTCAAAGCTGTTACTGTCTTCAAAATAAAACCAATGAGAAAGGCAAGTTCTTTTCTTTATACATTAAATAACTTTGGCCGCACGAGACAGGGTACAGGCCCATCTGCCAAAACAAATGACACGTGGTTGAGTCACAGGAAAGTTATAGGGGGAAGTGAACACCATTTCAACCAATATATTTGGGAAAATCAGAGAATTTTCCTGAAAAAGCAGTGGCAACCCTGTGTAAGCAGGGTCTGAGTATCACTAGACGGAGAGTTTTGTGACTATCTTGAGAAGCGTTCATAGCGACTACACTGTGCCAAGTGGTATAAAGGAAATTAACATATATTCTAAAGCATTCCAGCTGACAACTGGGTTTACCTAGATGCACTTATTCTTTTTCTTACATTACCAACATATCTTCTATGGGCATCGATGTAAAGGCGTACTTAGTGATCCTTTAATATGTGAACCATTTTTCGTAACCATTTATACCTATTCAGCTCGGGGCTGCGAAGAATACACCACCGTCCTTATCAAATTTGTTTAATCATGTCTAGACCTGTTGATGGAAGGAATATATTTTTCATTATTTATTATATGTATATCATATATCGTAACTCATGATATAGTTATCGTTCTCATATAAATTGATAAACTGTGGGCTTATGCAAAGATGCAGAACTTAGCCGGAAATAAACGTTTGGGCTACATATCAATTGTCTTAACTTTACATTTTGTGAAAGTTTATATAAAAGGAGTTAGATAGAGTTACTAGAGAGATAGAGGGTTACTGTCGGGATGCCAAGTCTTTATGTACAGATGAAGGAAAGGATTGTAAATTGTCGAGGCTTTCTATTTACTACTTTTCAGAAAACATTACTTTTATTATAAGTTGATAATTTAGACGCATCTCAAATCCACTGGAAAGAATAAGATTATTTGCATATTGCACAAGCTGACAATAGATATATTCGTAAACAAACAGGGTAAACTTTATAAAGACTCCGAGTATACATTTGAGGATACAACTGCGTCAGCTAAAATATTTGCAACTTTTTCTTAAATTTGTTTGTAATGCACCCTTCTATAAATCACCAATTTTCAGGCTTATTAAAACTTCCGTAGTAAAGAGGGTTAATTGAAATGTCATATTTTATAAATCTTTTGTAAAGGTTCATACATTTTCGCTTTGGCATTTTCTCTATGCTGTGATCAGTCATGCCTGGCTAATGCAAATGCCTTTATGACAGTGGAAAGCAAAACAGATCACACTCATCATTAGTACGAAAAGGTCACTTGAAATATTTTCACGTTTGGACTCGTTTCCATTCTGTTGGGCCTTCCCAAATAGTACTTGCTTAGGGTCATTTTGATCGAACAAAGATTGTTTTTGTCGAAATATGTAGCAGAATATCCCTACATGTATTTGTCGTAGAACAATTACATTAAGATCTGCAACAAAGTGCTGTAACAAAAGCACTGTAGAAACTTTTAAGGTGGTAAAGTAAAACAAACAGCGTCTTATAACTATTCTTCTTCTATTTGGTGAACTAGTGAAGAGTACTTAGCTAAAAACAAGTAAGAATTACAGGTTCCATTTAGAATATGCCTTGTAGTGAGATGATTGTACTGTCAACATAATAATGATAATGAGATAATGATAAGATAAAAGGATAATAAGTATGCTAGATGTTATATAATGGTAACTTACGACATCCAGAGGCTGTGACGTGACACCACAAAGCCTAGAACATGGTTAGTTGTGTTACTTCTTCACTACCTAGTCTAGTTGCTGCACTTCGTATCAACATATTTTACTTTCTTGGATAGGAATAAACAAGTTCACAAAGAGGATAAGAAAACCTAATGCTGTTGGCAATAACGAACTACTTGATTTTATGTCACGAATACCATCAGATCCAGAAGTGGTAAGTGATTAGCTATGTTGTTCGTTTCTTGTTCCATCTGTGTCGTCGTGGTAGAATATCAAACAAAACTTTAATATTTCTGGGTCGTGCCTACTGGTTATGTCTTGAACAAAGGTGAGAAAGAGTTAAGCTCATTAAAAGTAAATGCATGGAACTTTGTAGCGCATGTCAAGTGCTTGCCTTCAAAGCGACGTATGTGGTTATCACTTTGTATAGCACATGTTTTTGTGTAAACATGGGGCGTAATTGGTTTTCAGAGCGCCGATAGTTCAGTTGATTCACTCATAAATAAGAAAACAATTGATTGAATATGTTACTGTAGAGTATAGACATTCTCATTTATAGTTTGTGTCATGTGTCAAGCTCACTGCGTAAATAGCCCAAAACTTTGTAGTTTTTTCTGGCATAAGGTATTCTAAGCGGTACTCTACATTAAGATTGGGAAATGCTGCCAATGAAGAGGACATTTTTTAAGTGAGCTGTATTGATAGCGTGGGAAATACTGTATAGAACGAAATCAAATCTATTCCATTGAAATTCCTTATTCTATGGTAAAAAAAGAACTATAGTGGTCATCACTGTTCTTCTTCATCGCGGTATTCTAGCTTCCATTATGATCTTCTTTAGTTCTTCGTGGCGCTTCACATGGTCACAATATGTGAAATCTTGTCTCTTAACATATTTCGGCAGCCAATCCTTTTCTATAGTCAGCTCCCTCTGTATTGATTCGTTCCTTGGAAGTTGTGTCCATGACATTCCAAATACCAAGTGGTGACATTTGCTTTCGAACGCCGCTATCCTCTGCTCATTAGCCTTTCGCAGAACCAAAGCCTCGCCAACATATGTTGCCGTTGGGTAAATACATGCCTTATATAATCTAACTTTTCTTCGCTTGCCTTGGGCTTTCCAAAAGATTTTCATACCATTTAGAGCTGTCATTCCCCTTGCTAGTCGACATTTGATTTCTTTACTGCTGTCGCCATCATTTTCAGCTCGCTTACCGAGACATTTAAAGTCTTTCGCTGCTCCCAATGGTGATCAGTCAATAGATATTTTTGTATCATCAGTTTGTGCCTTTACTATTGGCACTTATCTTCAGTCCGAAATTGGTACTCTTTTCATCAACGACTTGCAACAACCTACTAATTCGTTACCTTGATTTTGACAATAGTGCAGCATCATCTAGATAGCGTCAATGTCCTAGTTGCTCTCCACTGACCTGGATAAGATTAAACGTATGCATTTGATGATCACTCATTTCCTCTTGCATTAATTTCTCTGTGTAAATATTAAAAAGTGCTATTATTATTATTATTATTCACGAATCTTTATACAGGATAGTCACATCAAATATTACATCGTATTTACATGATAAAGTATATGTACACGTCTGTTCTCCTTGTGCTGGAGACAAGATACCACCGTGTGTCACTCCCTATCGTATGGCAAACCATCCAGTTGTACCACATTTCAATCTGACTGTGGATTGCTGATCATCATACAAAGACTCAATGGCCTGCAGCACATGTAGCGGAAAACCCATGTTAGACATTACAGACTGACGTTTCTTATGCCTAACATTGTCAAAGCATTTGAATAGTCTACAAAGGGCACTAACAAATCGTGTTGCATTTCACGACGTTTTCTTATCTGGCCCGGGTGATAGCAATCTCCTCTCGTAGCTTTTGAATCATTATATTCAGTAAAAGCCATAAGATGACCTTATTGGCGTCGCTTATAAGGGATATTGTCCTGTGATTGTCACATAACTGAAGATCTCCCTTCCTTGCTGGCGGGATAAACAAGGCTCTGGACCAGTCAATGGACCACTTTCTAGTTTGCCAGATCTTACCACATTACTTGTGCATTAAAGTTACCACAGCATGTCCTCCAGCTAGTAACGATTCAGGTAAAAACCGTCACATCCTGGGGACTTTCCACTTTTTATGAATGTCATTGCCCATTCAACTTCTTCCCTTAGCTGAACTGAGTCCTTATCTTCTGCATGACACAAAACTCCATTGCTATCTGTGTCGGTAGGGTCTGTGTTGATATAAAGCCCACTACAATATTCATGCCATCTACCTAAGGTGTCAGAGTCCTCATTGAAGGTATTTCCAGCTTTTCATTCAGTTTTGGTGTGAAGTTCCTTGTCAATCGTTTCGTCCCGAGTACATACCTCTGCTGTTTACAGCCCTGTGCACTGATCGGCCAAGTGTTTTCTTTTACCCTTGCGGATTACTCATTAGATTTCAGTTGTTGCTGTTCGGTATTCTGTACTTGCTATGCTGACACCATTTGCCTTCATTCTTTTAGTATGTTCTAGTGTTTTGTTTGTCCATACAATGTTTCTTCATCTTTTTCTATGTGGGACATGTATACTGGCCATTTCTAAGATCTTTTACTATAACTCGTTTGGTGTTATGCCTCCTGCCAGTGCTGCACGTTCTACGAAAGGCCTGTTCACTTCGACAGTATAAGATTGCGGTATCCTTCTTCGATCCAACCTTGCAAGTCGTAGTGCTGTTTTACGGCTTTTGACTTTGTAACGCAAATCCGTGCATAACAATTGATGATCTGTTCCCCAAAACTGCTCCTGAAAGAATTTGTATTCTCACTATAGATGTTCTTCTTGCATTTTGTACCATGATATAGTCCACTTGATTGTGAGTGAGTCCATCTGGTGATGTCCACGTATATAGGTGACGCTTATGGTGTACATATATGCAGATTGTGTTAAATTGCAAACTCCACAAGTCGGTCTGTCACCTCTGTGGTTGTCCTAATAGGACATACAGCTTCTGCCTCACTTGCATCTCTTTCAATATGCAAGACATTTCACAATCATTTTCACATGCAATTTTGGCTTTTGCAGTCACCAAGTATCACCACCATGTCTTCTCTTGGGGAACTTACACGGTTATCTCTAGTGGTTCATAAAAATGTATGACTTGCTCATCGTCTGCTGTGCATTTAGGGGCACACACTTGAATGATGGTGATGTTTATTAGACGGCCTTCTAGCCTCATTTATAAAACTCTTTTACTTGCTGGGTTGTAACCAAACAGCGACTTCACTGAAAATTTGGAAACACCACAACACCGCCATATCCTGCTTTTACCCCTGCCTGAGTACACAAATGCCCCTCCTTCTGGTGGCCTAAAATGCCCTTGTCATGAGCATCTGTTTTCTAATACACCAACGTCATCAATCGTACGGCGCACTGTTTCCTTGCGAGTGTCTTCAGTTTTCCACTATGAAGGCTCCGGACATTCCATATTCCAATTCAAGATGTCCTACATAGCCTTACTGGAGTAGTTTCAATGCCGGCTCCTTCGAGTCGTGCACTTCCTGATTCAGGATGAAGTGCAAGTCCATCGTCTTCAGCAATTTAAATTCTACTCAAAGTTGACCCTTCACCAGTAGTGACATGTAGAGTTTCAGGCCTGTCACGTCCACCATTGACCGTCATATCATTTTGGCTTCTATTTAGTGCAGTCATTTTAGTGTTTAGAGGATGTTGAGACGTGGTAGGTCTCCATTACTTTCCAGACTCGCATTAGAATACGGAAGTTCCGGAGCTCACCAACCGTTGACCCTATGGGCTCTTCCACTTGCCGACTTAGCGCTTTTGCCGTTGGTCGATTTAGCGAACTCGTCCGCGTAAAGTAGCACTCCGATGCCCAACTTCCAACATCTTTACCAAACCCTGGCAAGGGATGGGTTGTCGATACTTGCCCAAGGTGTCACCCAAAAGACTAGGGATTGGAGTCTCATATATCCTCAAGAGCCACCGTGTTTGAGGGTCTCTCGCCACACCTACGAAGTTAATATAGCTACTTGAAAGAAAGTGAAAGCAAGTCTATTGCACGACCACCTGAAAAGTCGTTATGGAAGGATTACTGGTGAAATGTTTACAGATACTAGTATATGCTTCCTCGACACTTTGAGAGGGTCAACGTTTTATATTACAATGCCTCAAGCAACGTTTAATAGCTGTTCTAAAACAACAAGTGCCCTAAGTACCTTGAAGACTACAATTGACTGTTTTAAAATAGTCTTGTTCTTGAAAGATCGTTGTTTACGAGTCCATGTATTTTATGCCGTGTAACACTGAGCATAAAGTGTCATGTAGGATGACTGTAACGCATTGACTTTTTATTGGCAATCAATCTCGAAAACAGATACCAAAAGTTTTGGTATTACTATTTACGTATGTTTCCCTGTCATTGAGCCATTAGAGAACGAAAGTTTTGCCAATATTTTCATTTATGTATTTTCCCCTCGTTTTATAGATTTTTTAAATTAGTTAGTTTTTCTTGTTTTCACACTTAATTTGTGCGTACCTTGGTATAACAGAGTAAAGCTTATGGGAGAACATGCGCTTGTTTCTGAACAGTTTTTACTTTATCCCCATTGTTTAGAAACAGAGGAGACAGCTGAAAAATGACGTTATTCTTCGATAGCATGCGCTAGCGTTCTGTGGTAAGTATGTGGTAATACACGTTTCTTTTCTGTGCGATAAGCTGTGTTTATTTTGTAGGCTTTGATGTTTCTGTATGAGTACTGATTGAAGTGGATTGGATTGGTCCATTGGCAAGTAGGCATGGCGTTCAACGTAGCTAAACAAACTTTTTTCCGCAATAAAAAGAAAGACTAAAAAGTCAAATGCAAGCGTCCATTTGCATGACAATAACTGATAAGAAAAGCATTGGTACTCTCTTTAGCACTCCATGCAGGTATGTTACCTTTCGTTTCTATAATGGTGCACGGTATTTGAAAAGATAGATTTGCAGAATTGATACGATGTGTTGATATTTTTGAAAAGAAAGAGTGAGTGGATTTTAGTAGTTTAGCATTTTCGTCTTAGAGATGTTATACGTGTTGAAAGGAATGGAAAGATATACTCTTGGTTTAGTTCTAATTAAATTATGTTGACTTCATGCCTGCAAACTGCAGAGCGTAACAAATATCTGTGATCTCCCAATGCTCCCCGGGCTCCCCTGGAAATTATAGGTCGCACCGTACTTTGCATTTGCATTGAGATATCATTATCTAAGAGTAAACGTTTTCCCGAATTTTGAATTCTAACGTTACTACTATTTACAATTTTTTGTTTATACATTTATTTTTAAACTGTGCCTATTTTAATTTTTAGGTTTGGACACGACTTATGACGAGGAGCTGGTTATCCTAATTGTTGCTGAGCAACAGAATGTCTGCGTATGGTTGTTGCATCACGGAAATTTACGCGTCATTAAAATGCAGGACACTTATTAATCATAAAATCGCCGGATTTCATGCCAAGTTGCTTCCTTTGGCTTCCTTTACCAATCGCTATAATATGCGCTGTACGATATATGTAATACCTCATAGAATGCTTAGGGGCAAACGCACGAATAGTTAACGTTGGATATGAGGTCTATTGATTGGACCGTATGGTTAAAAAGAAGGTAGCATAAAGCAAAAGAATTCTATCCGGCCCTTTTCTGTTCTGAAAGAGAGAGGTTAATCTAGGTATACCACTTCAAACTTACCATTTACTCGTGAACTGAAACTTCAGTATACAATTGTAAACGCGTCTTACGCTTGGCGTCCACCAGGGAATGTTACAATTTCATCAGCTAATAACAATTCTTCATGCATTTTTACGCTCCCCCTCTCCCCTTGTTATAAATCTTTGTCACTTTTTACTTACTGAACGTATAACATCTATGTAGTTCAATTTTCTGGTGACGTTATTTACCAGTTAATCTTCGTAGGCATAGACAGTCATGCAAGAACGTACGTACTTTTCTGCATGATATGGTGCACAGGTACTTTTTTACGTAGGACAAAGTTATTAATATGCGTACGTTATCTAGGGCTTGATATCTGGGTATAGAAGTGTAGGATCTTTGCAGAGCCCACTTAGCAGGCAGCCGGGTATGAACACCCTGCTTTTCCATCAATTGGTACCAGACTGCTCAAGGTTTTGAGTACATCTCGCTCTGCACAAGATGGCAGCTATCCCGAAAAATGTATAGTGACATTGCAACCAAACATTGCTTGTACTCCCGGACCTTCTGAATTTCTGTTTGCCGTTTCATTCTATGCTCTTTACGTACGTATTTAAGGTTTTCAATGCTGAAGGGATCTTTTGACAATTGACAAACGTTTGAATGGAGGGGTATCGAAATGTGCCCTGGTTGTTTTAAACATGTTGAAATCTAGGTCGTTTTTATGCAGCATTTAAAGCGTTTTAATAGATGCATGTGAGTCCATTTATCCTATGGTTATATTGTTCTGATATTTTGAGGATGCAGTTTTTTGACAAGCAGTAATTGTGGTATAGAAGGATGATTCGTCATTTCAATCTCATATCAGGCTTGGAAATTTTTCATTGTAACCAACTTTCCTTCTCTGTAAATATGCAAGTCGTGTTCCATCTGTGTCACATTCTTTTTTTATATTTGTAAGGATCATTTGTACCCAGCGAATGAAATAACCTTGCAGAATCACTACAGAATGCGCCCATGTGCCTTTAATGTAAGAGATTGGTAAAGCTGATAGGCCTCTGTGGCTTCTTCATAGTACATATTTACCGTTCGGTTTGGTTGGCTTAGTATTTAGTAAAATATAGTGCGGTATATCGTTAAGATGCATTTCATCATGGTGTACATCTTTCGTTTTCAGGGTAGATTATTTAGTTTTCAAGATGCAAAATAGCGACATTTGTTTTAATATTTATTGGTAATTCACAATGCATTAGGCATTGTGAGAAGCGATGAACTTTATAGTGAACAATTTTGTCAAATTAATAACCAAGAGAAGAACATTCAAGACGAATTGTAGTTTGCAGAAAGCAGATATATTTGAAAATCGTGCTGACTCGTTGGGAAGTCAGTTTTTTCAAGTTTATGTTTTTCTGTAATTTGTGCTAATATGTACGTATCCATTGTATTTATTTTTGCTACGCTTTACCAAGAAGTACTACATAGGGATGCGGCTTAGAGGGCAGAACAGCTCCTTTTCACGAATGACCAAAAGTACCCATCGTAATAATAGTTCTAGGGACTGAAATGCTCCCTCAGTTGTCGAAACTATTTTCCTTTTTCTCATCAAATTGAAGTGAATGCAGACGTTTATGCAGTGTATTGTTAAACCTCCCTTTCAAGCCTATAAGTAACCTAAGAAGCCCTTTCCTCATTTGCAAAGATCTCAGTTAAATACTATAGAAATTATAGGTTAGCTATAGGGGTCCTTAGTAAACGACGTAAATTGGTTGAGGCATTTTAATAGGGATGAGCATGGCACGAATACTTTTTAAATAGAAGTGAAATTAACGTTCTTATTCGTCTCAAAAATGTATGAAATATAAAGTATTAGATTAACTTTGTAACTGCAGATGAATGAAACTTGCCGTCCCCATCTATACTGACATCCTTATAGGATTCTTAGCTCCATTTTCATTGACATCCCTTATTGCCTTTTTTCCACTGACACGTGTGGCCCATCTCCGCTTTTTAACATGTTCCTATCTGCCTGCTTAAGAGCTTTTTAGATTTAGTCTGTGAGGTTCAACTATAGCTGTTGCGTTCAAATGTGACAATCAGCAATTTAATGTATACCTTCCTTTATCGAGCAGAGAGTCAGTGAACTCTACATCAGCGCTTCGATCATTTATTAAACCGGAAAGTCGAATTGACTCGATCATTTTAACGATATTAAAAAGTAGAGAAGGGAAGTAGCGAGTATAACCCTCAATAGCAAGTTAACTATTGTTTTGAATCTTTCATTGTTTTGAGCACTTAGGATCGATTTTAGGAAGGTGAAGTACACATTTGAAGACGGGTTGCACCAGAGCCACTCACTTTCGTCCACCAACAGATGACTAGAGATAGGTTTGTCGTTACGTGGCATAGGATGACAATTTTGAATTCTTGAAAAATTTGAGAATGGCTGCAGATGTGTAGTGCTTCCTTAACTTCATTAATAAATGCTTGACTCAACTGTTTACAACAGGATTGTCCTGGAATGTTATTCTGTTGGCTTGTTGATTATAGTTATATTCTTCTTATCTTAACGTAAAAACACCTTGCGCAATTGGTAGAATAGGTCGTCTGCAATAGAAGCACTGTCGGAAATAAATCTCATTTCCGTTAGACAGATGATTGGCAATCACTTAGTGACAACTGTTCTATCATTGAAGAAAACATGAAGAATATGTTTTGGCTCTTAAAAACCACGTGTGTGAGGGCCAGTGAGAAGGCTCCAGGGGGAAATAGCTATGCAGCCCCAAGAGGCAGGACAAAAATTGTAGCAAGACCAAAAAATACCTGCCTTACAAAGTCTGGACTAGAGACCGGTGTTCTCCACCTGGTAGGATTGGAGCTCCATGATATCTTCCACTGTTTGACTCTCCAGACTTGTTACTACCCGTATAGCCAAGAACGCCCTTTCAAGTGCCTTGATACACGTAACTGAACTGTGGAGATATCGAAGGGTGATAACCGTTTTGTGATGTCAAAGGTTTTCGTTTAATTTCTGTTATTTTTTCTGCCTCGGGTTCAAATGTAACAGTCTCGTAAAAGAATAGTCCTATTATCGCTGAATGAGTTTTAGTAGTAAGAAGCCGATCGATACAGCTACAATACCCAGCTCTAAGGAGCCTTAGACTGTAAAATGACCGCTAAAATTTCGCTCTGATTTTACATGTATTTCTCTAGGCAACGTAATTCCATCCAATTCATGATTGTTTGAAAGGACTGATTGCTTCAATCTATATAACAATATAACTACACTATCACCCTTCCGCCTCATTTCTTAATTGGAGGAAATTTTATGAAAATTGCCTACCCTGTTTGTAATACTCTATCTTTACTTGAAAATTAAGAGTTTATTCAACAAATGCCTCCTTGTGATAGTTACCAATTCATATTTCAAATATTATTGCCCCAAACCAAGTCGCAAAATATAATGTACGAGTACATCAACCCACCAGCTTGACATTTTTCGAGACTCGTGCAAAAAGGTTGTTGTATTAATGGTACTAAAAACATTTTGTGATAGATGTTTGCGAAAGCTTGTTAGTGTAGACATTTCATTGACGTTCATATCCCATAGTTGAACCTACCGGAAACTCAGCTTTGACAAACGTCAGGATGAAAGCAAGAAAAATTTTGATTTTCATACGTAACATTCCATTCTGCTAAATGACTCAGAATAGCACAGTTCCGCACAACGCTTTGTGACGTCACAAAACAGTGACGTAGGGCTTGACCGGGCAAACTTTGCATCGATGTTCACAATTTTGTTGTGTTTTCAGTGGATGGTCGTGCGATAATGTCTAA